>CAUYSK010127735.1:0-16276 GCA_963575035.1 Avahi laniger
TGTGGTGAATATAAAATGAGGCATATTCAAAGTGCCACGGCTTATAATTTTATAGCATTGGCCTATTTTAAAATGCAAACTTCTAGTTGTAGCATAACTATGGTCTCGGTTTGTTTGAGCTGCTATAACAAAATACCATAAACTGGGTGCCTTAAAAATAACAGAAATTTATTTCTCACAGTTCTGAAGACTGGGAAGTCCAAGATCAAGTTGCCAGCAAATTCCATGTCTGATGAGGGCCTGTGGCTGACTTTTCACTATAAATTTATATGACAGAAGGGGCAAGAGGTCTCCCTCTTATATAGGGGCACTCATTTCATTCATGAGGATTCTGCCCTTGTGACCTCCACATCCCCCAAATGTTCCACCTCCTACTACTAACACCTTGGGTTAGGATTTCAACATTTCAAATTCAGATCACAGCAGCCATCTTTATCAACTAGTATTTAATATGGACTATGAAATCCATCTCCATTAAAGACAAAAGAAATCTATGTTTCTGTCACTAATATATAGGCATACTTGATTGTGCTTTGCAGATATTACATTTTTTACAAATTGAAGGTTTGTGGAAATCCTGCATCAAACAAATTTAACAGCTCCATTTTTCTAACACCGTTTGCTCACTTTGTTTCTCTGCATCACATTTTGGTAATTCTCAGAATATTTAAAATTTTTTCACTGTTATTATATTTCTTATGGTGACCTGTAATCAGTGATTTTTGATGTTACTATTGTAATTGTTTGAGGACACCATGAACCATGCCCACATACGACAGTAAACACAATCAGTAAATGTTGTGAGTGTTCTAACTGCCCCACTGACAGGTCATTTCTCCTCTTTCTTCCTCTCCTTGAGCCTCCCTGTCCCATAAGACACAACAATATTGAACTTAGGCCAATTAATAACCCTGCAATGGCATAGAAGTATTCAAGTGAAAGGAAGAGTTGTATGTATCTCACTTAAATCAAAAGCTAGAAATGATTAAGCCTAGTGAGGAAGACATGTTGAAAGCCAAGATAGGCTGAAAGCTAGGCCTTTTGCACCAAATCGTAAGCCAATTTGTGAATGCAAAAAAAGTTACTGAAGGAAATTAAAAGCGCTATGCCATTGAACGCACAAATGATAAGAAAGAGAAATAACCTTAATGCTGATACAGAGAAAGTTTAATGATCTAGATAGAAGACTCAAACAGGCAAAACATTCCCTTTAGCCAAATCCTAATCTAGAGGAAGACTCTAACTCTATTCAATTCTATAAAGGCTGAGAGAAGGAAGGAAGCTGCAGAAAAAAGTTTGAAGTTAGCAAAGGTTGGTTAACAAGGTTTAAGGAAAGAAGCCATCTCCATCACATAAAAATGCAAGGTGAAGCGGTAAGTGCTAATGGAAAAGCTGCAGCAAATCATCCAGAAGAACTAGCTGAGACCATTGACGAAGGCGGCTACACTAAACAACATATTTTCAATGTAGATAAAACAACCTTATATTGGAAGAGAATGCTATCTAGGACTTTCATAACTAGAGAGAAGTCAATGCCTGGGTTCAAAGCATCAAAGGACAGGCTCACTCTCTTATTAGAGACTAATGCAGTTGGTGACTTCAAGTTGAAGCCAATGCTTATTTATCATTCTGAAAATACTAAGGCCCTTAAGAATTATACAAAATGTACTCTGCCTGTGCTTTGTAAATAGAATAACAAAACCTAGATAACAGCAGATCTGTTTACAGCCCAGTTTACTGAATATTTTAAGCCCATTGTTGAGACCTAGTACTCAGAAAAAAAGATTATTTTCAAAATATTACTACTCATTGACAATGCATCTAGTTACCCAAGAAGTATGTTGAAGACGTACAAGAAGATTAATATTGTTTTCAGGCCTGCTAACACAACAGACATTCTGTAGCTTATGGGTCAAGGAGTAATTTCAACTTTCAAGTCTTATTATTTAAGAAATATATTTATAATGCCATAGCTGCTTTAGACAGTGATTCCTCTTATAAATCTTGACAAAGTGAATCAAAAACCTTCTGGACAGGATTCACTATTCTAGAAGACATGAAGAACATTTGTGATACATGGGAGAAGGTCAAAATATCAACATTAACAAGAATTTGGATGAAGTTGATTCCAACATTCATACATGACTTTGAGGAGTTCAAGATCTCAGTGAAGGAAATAACTGAGATGTGGTAGAAATAGTGAAAGAACTAGCTTTAGAAATGGAGCCTGAAGATGTGATTGAATTGCTGCAATCTTATGATAAAACTTGAGCAGATGAGGAGTTATTTCTTATGGATGAGCAAAGTAACTTCTTGAGATGGAATCTATTCCTGATGGAGATGCTATGAACATTACTGAAATGACAACAAAAGGTTTAAAATATTACATAAACTTAGTTGGTCAAACCAGCAGCAGGGTTTGAGAGGACTGACCTCCAACTTTGAAAGATCTGTGGATAAAATGCTATCAAACAACATCACATGCTACAGAGAAATATTTTTTGCAAAAGTCAATCAATGTGGAAAACTTTATTTTTTTAAAATTTTAATAAATTTCCACAGCTACCCCAACCTTCAGCAACTACCACCCTGATCAGTTAGCAGCCATCAATACCAAGGAAAGGGCCTCCACCAGAAAAAAGATTATGACTCTCTGAAGGTTCGTATAATTGTTAACATTTTTTGGCAATAAAATATTTTTAATTAAGACATGGACATTGTTTTTTTAGAAATAATAGTATTTTACACTTTATAGACTATAGTAGAGTGTAAACATAACTTTTATGTGTTCTGGAAAACCAAAAAAATATGTCACTTGCTTTATTGTGATATTCACTTTATTGCAGTGGTCTGGAACCAAACCCATACTATCTTTGGGGTATGCTTATATTTTAATAATTATTTGAAATTGCCAATGTGAACTTAAAGCAAGATGAAAACATATTTTCCAACACAGAAATCAAACTATATTAGTGTACTAGTTAATTAACTATATTATTACATCAGTTATTTGCATAAGTCTCAAGATTATAGTAAATTTGACAAAAGAGACCTCAGTAGAGCTAGTTGCCTTATTTCCTGTGAAGAAAAGAGGAATCACAGTGACATTTAGTAGAGTGATTTTAATTGGGAGATACATTACACTTTGCACCACATTTCTTTGTGTTTTTGGGCTAAGAGCTTAAAAGTGAGTTCATAAATAAGGAATGTCTCTCTGGACCTTTCCCGGAGAGGAATAAGGTGAAGTTGTTTTCTTCAATAGAGTTAATAAGGTCCTTATTGAAAGGTCATCTTGATTGGCCACATAGAACAGTGAAGAGAGCTCAATATTCACAATGATTGTGAGTGATAATCCAGGCTCACCACCATCATGTCAGGATGATAACAAGACTGAAAACCAGGAAAACAACTTCAAATCAGGGAACGTGAAAAGAGAGAGATCAAAGCTAAACCTAGTGTAGCTAGAAGAAGAAATTCAAAACCCTGGATGACTAGCTTGTGATTCTTGAACTTTAGTTTGGTTAGAATCATGTGGAGGGTTTGCTAAGATTTGCGGGCAGCACCCACAGTTTCTGATTCAGTGAGTGAGAGATGAGGCCCCCTGGTGATGCTGTTGCAGCATCTTATAATTTTATCATTAAAGAATAGAAATAAAAGTAAAAGCAGTGCATCTTCCACAATATAGGCAGACAAACTACAAAATAAATACCACCAGTTACTGGAGCATCCGGGCAAAGAAATCAAAGATGAGAAAGCAGAAATTTGGGAGGAGCTTAAGGACAGATATTGGCCCCAGTTGTAAGCTTTTCAATTTTTTCAAGAGTGGCTAGAGCAGGGCCTGTACCCTGGCAGCATCCGACTAGGGTGAAGACTAAGGAGAGAAAGCAAAGATCAGGTATGTATAGGCAGATACATCATGGGGACTCAATTCGCACCTGCAATTCAGTAATATATGTTAAGGGGAATTACAAAAAATAAATGATCCATGAGGATGAAAATTTTTAAAAAATTGAGCAAAATAGTTATTGTTAATATGCATAATCAAAATAAAGGACTCCTTGTTATGCAAAACAAATATATTTAGGCAATATAGTCTCCTGAATAATAATGAATATTTTCAAAATTCCTGCCTCGGGCCATAGCAAATTATTTCGGCATATGATGAAGTCAACAATATCGTCAACGTTACTTTGATAAGTCACTATGGTAAGAGCCTTACAATCCTTGGAGACACCACCAAACTCTTTTGTCCCAGGTGACTATGTATAATAGAAATCCCTTCAAGTAAAATAAATGACATCCTTCCTTTGGTCTTTAGTTACTAAAATGTTTTAAAAGAAAAACAATACAAAGAGATTTTCTACTCTGGATAGGACAATGACACGAAATGTTCTGAAAGCTTTTTGTTCCCTCCATATAAACTATGGCAATGCTAAATTTTATTATTATTTCAACATGCCACAATAATGTATAATGATTCTGAAGAAATCATCTTAATTTAAATCCCTCCTCACTCCCTTAAGGCATTAAAATAACACAGGAAAATTTGAGAGGAGTCAAGGTAAAGCTAGGTCATGAATAGAATATATGGCTGTTTTCATAAAATAGCCAGAATATGTGATAAGAATGATCATATTTTAAATTAATACATAGCCTCAAGATAATTCTCCAGAATGCCACAATAAATATATCATATATTCCTATATATGCTGTATTTTTATGGTACATTATTAATGAAACATGAATTATTAAATGCATATTTCAATAATTAGTGGCTGAATTCATACTATAACATGCCTAATGTTAACTAATATAGTTGCTTTAATGCAGCTGCATAATACCTATATTTTAATGTGTCCCTATCTCTTTCATATTGAAGAGTGATGTAGGTTTATATGTTGTATACACTTTGTTAAGTTTCACATATTAGACAATATAAGAATATCAAGGGGAAAAATAGATTCAAGATCATTAGCAATGTCAAACTGAATGCGAGGCAGCATTCTAAAGTTGTATAAAACTAATGACTTCTCAGCAGGCCTAAGGCTTTAATATAATAGTTGTGAGGTGTCTTTTAGTCATCAATTTCATTAAAACCTACTTGGGAAATGGTCCATTCAAAGTGAGTCAAGACAAAAATTCTCTGAAGTTTTACAATACCCTTAATATAGAACTCAATGTCTTGAAAGAAAATAACACTTTACAGGCAAGCACAGCTCTCACTGTAAAAACAATACAAAATTGACACCCAGAGAATGTAAGAGTCGCCATATTTTGATCATAAAATTTACTCAGAAAAGGTTTGATGAATGAATCAATAACTATAGAACTGGCTTAAGGTCATAAGGCCCTTGTTCCTGAGCAAGAAACACTAGATCTACAGAATTGCAGAACAGAGCTCTTTTTACTGCACTTGGCTGACTACTGCAGGGTTGGATTGTTCTCCTTTTTGTAGTTCTTCCTTCAGCACATAATTATTGAGCAACTATTTCAATCCAGGCAATATACCAGGCTTTTTAGAGTCAAAGACAGACAATAATTGGTCCTGGCCCTCAAGAAGCTTACATAAGGAAAAACGACATGTAAACCTACTGAATTAGAACACAGGATGATAGACAAAGCGACTGAAGAGAATATATATCTTAAGTCATATTTTGTCATACCTCTGTTTAAAGTCCTTCATTGACTTTCCTCTTTTTCAGAGTCAAAACTAAGTTTGTATGATAGCCTACTTTTTCTGTTGCTGTCTGTCTCTACACCTTCTGAATAAACCCATCCTTAATCATGTTTTCCCACTCTCGCCATACTCACCTCCACTTCTGCTTCTTGCCAGGCTGAGCATGCTCTTCAAGAATTTGACACAGACTTTTACCTTTTCCTTCACTTTGACTTTCCCACAGATACCCATGTAGCACGCTCCCTCACTCACTTCTTTCTACTTTTTATTTAAATAACATCTTTAAAATTTTCTGAGAACCTCTCAAAAATAACAATTCCTTCTATTACTATGTCCATGCATTTCATCATATTGATTAGGTAACTGAAGCAAAGAAAGACGACACAATTTACTCAAAGTGCCTGTAGATGATTGCGTCACAATTTGAACACAGCGCTCTGGCTTCACATCCAAGATCTGAACAACTTTTTTTAAACTATCTTCTTGCCTCGCTACTAGTGGAATTCAAAAAATAAAATAAATAATGTGGACCATTTTTAAAAATTTTCTCTCAAGAGGGTTTCCTCCTTGGCTTTGGGTTAGGAGAGAATGAATGCATGCACAGTGGAGAAAGAATGGGTTGTAAGTGACAATATGGAGAAGAGAGTTTGGTCAAGCTAGAGCAAGATGTTATCAGTGGCAGTGTCTCCAAGGAATTGAAAAAGAAGAAATTAAAGTACCTCACTGTAGGCAGAGTCACTTTTAGCTAGGCAACACTAGATTTGAGTAACATCAGGCCTCATTAATACCTATTGCAAAAGAAAGAAAAGCAGAGAAGTAGATTGTGGCAACGGCAGTACCTTTTCTTTCCCTCTACAGGATTGGCATAATTAGCGGGTGTGGCAAATGTAAATAAAATTATGTAGTAAGTATAATCAGTGTTACACTGTTTCCATTTTGAACTATGTCTCTAGGAATGGTATCTTTTTCATCGTAGTCAGCCCTGTAAATCAAGTATTTAAACAAGTGGAAATTAGGACCAAATTTTCAAATTGCCATTATTAATGGGAAAGAACCCAAACTCGGTAAAACATATTTAAAGATGTTTATTCTCAGCCAAATGTGTGTGATCAGCTCGGAGCACATGGCCTCAAGAGAAAATATGGCCACAGTAGCTGGGTTAGTTTGGTCTTATACATTGCCAGAATTACATGTAAGACCCTAAGCCAATATGTTGAGGGCATGCATTGGTTTGGCCCCAAAAGACAGTACATCTCAAAGCTGGGAAGTGGGAGCACTTGTAGGTAATAGGTGGGTTTCAAGATTCTTTTATTTGTGATTGGTTAAAAAAATGAAGCTTTGTCTAAAGGCTTGAAATCTTTTAACTTAAAATAAGGATGTTTGTTAATCAGAGACAAGCCACTACACATTAACAAAACTCAAGTTATCTGTTAAGTAAATTGATGGCCTTCAGGTGTGGTTAAAGCTTTGTCTTCTATAACCTTAAATCTGTTAAGGAGTTACAAAGGATATCTCCAAGAAGGGAAGAAGACATGAGGAAGCATGTGTGACCTCCCCTCTCATGGCCACCAATCAGCTTTAGGGCATTTCTGGGGTCCCCTTGGCCAAAAGGGGGTCCATTCAGTCAGCTGGGGGGCTTAAGATTTATTTTAGCTTACACTGTTGTAGAATTCAAGAAAAAGAAAGAGAAGAGAGAGTACATTTAGTTACACTGTATTTATGAGTCAATCATAATTTTTAAATGTCAAAATTTTATATCACTAATAACCAATATAACCTTTACATTTTTTATTTACTGTATTACTTTTTTATTTTATATTTGTATGTGTTTTTTAATAATTTCTATTAACAGAGTCAGACACATGCATAACTTATAAATAAAATGTATTTTGGAAATATATGAAAAAATATTTTATTGGAAGGGATCAAAATTGAAAAAGTTTAAAAACTCTTTGCAAAAGTTTTATTCAATAGGGACATGGAGTCAATTGTAATTGAGTCTTCATGCTGATTTGTATAACCGACAGATTCAACCCATATGGATATATATAACTTTGAAAATGATTTTGAAGGGTTTTTAAACACTTAATTTTTATTAATCATTAATAATTTAAACTAGTGTCATTATTTTAGATTTTATGATAGATGTGTTAGAAAATACTAAATATTCACTTTATACAAAAAAAATCTAATTTTGTTGGGTTGCATTTATACTTACTAAATTAACAACTTTTGTAACCAATTCCATGAACCCTATATGTTTTCTATAATCCTCTCCCATAACTGACTTCTTGATCCTTTAGTTGATTCCCAGAAATGATGGACTAGAACTCCTGGCCTCAAGTGATCCTCCTGCCTCGGCCTCCCAAGGTGCTCGGATTATAGGCATGAGTCACCACACCCAGCCTGAAATAATGGATTTTCTAAAAGACAAAGGAGCTGAGATTCTGAAGGACCCAGGGTAGACATCCTGACACTAAGATTCACCAACACCCACAATCTTCCCCCATGCAGGTAGCCCCTTGTGAGATGCAGCATAGCCTTCCCCAAGGCACCTGGCCCCTCCTTTAAAAGTCCATGATATTCCTTACTTGAGGAGGCAAATTAGAAACAGCTTCTTCCCTTTTCCTAGCAAGATGTCTGTCATATTAAAGATTCCATCCTTCTTTGGCAATCCTCATTGTTTCAATAACTGGATTTTTGTGCAACTAGCAACTGGACTTAGACCAAAACCCTCTTGTGGTTTCGACAACAGTTTTAAGCAAAATTCAAAATATAGTTGCTAAAAATAATAATTCTTTTGTTGGTGACTTGCACAGGATCTTTAGTCTTCAGCTCTCTGGTAACAAGATCTATATTGAAAATCTTTGGGGAAAAAGCCCTTATGATGCTTTCCAGGGCCAGAGAAATGGATGTCAAGCATAAATCTATTAAATAAATAGATATCATGGATTAAATGTTTATTTTATAACATTATGAATTTCATGTCAGTTTTATTTTTCCTTCACATTGATATTCTTGATCTTCAAAAGGATAAATTGTTCATATTACACTTCATCTTTTGATTTACTTACAGAGTACAATTGAATAGGAATTAGCTTTGAAAGAGGTCATCTACGGGCAAAATGTCAACAGGACTGCTACACTGCCTAAACAGAATAATGTACAATATGAATTAAGAGTTATTTAATTAACTGAATTTGTCTCAGTAGAGTGCACTTTTTATCTAATAAAAACATAAAAAAGATATATAACTGTATTATGTCAATTCATCTACTCATATTTCAATGTGAATATAAGAAATGAGGAAGTATATGAGCTATTCGTGTCAGGATAAACAGATAATAAATACATGCAGTCTCACTCATTTGAATTTATACTACCAATACTCCCACAAAAAATTGCACTCAGATGTTTCTACTCATAAAAAAATGACACTTCCAACATAAAAATAATAAAATTTTAAAAATGTACACAAATTTTTAAATTAAGTGTATTTTGATGTTATTATGAAGCCCATTGAAGGATTCTTCCTACTTTTTCTTTCTGCTATACTAGTGTATGTTAATAAGGTTACTGTAAGGTGGACATGTTTATTTTCCACCAACTAAAGGATATTTTGTTTTTTTCTATTAACTTTTTTACTCAATTTTGCAGCAATTTCTCACTGTTTGAGCCTTGGTGAAAGAATCTCCTGTAGTCCAGTCTTTAAGTGGAAAGCTCACAAAATCATCAGATTAAGGAAGACCAGTCTTTGGCACAGGTCTTCATTACTTTGTAGCCATTAAGCACTAAGCTATTAGACACCTAGCATGAGGCCTCTATAATTAGTAAACAGAGGAAGCAGCAAAGTGGAGTCTGGTCTAAAGCAGGTAGAGACTAGCCAACTGCAGGAATTCTGTTTGTGTTAGAATCTGGTCTGGAATTACTACATCTTATTATTCAAAAGAAGATGGAAATCCTTATTCTTATATGAAATTTTCCCATTATTAAATTTTGGAAATTATTTCAAACTTAAACCTTTACATACTAATTAATGGCAGACAAACTGGACTTTTAAGGTCAGATGCAGTTGCTGAGCCTCCAGATAAACTACCCCTGTTCTCAGCAAGATTCCATGCAGATGAGCATCAAGGCAGAGGATGATAGAAAACACATAGGATTCACGGAACCGGTTATAAAAGTTGTTAATTTAGTACAAATACAACCCAACAAAATTAGGCGATAAGATTCTGAAGGCCCCAAGGTGGACTTCCTGACACTGAGATTCACCATCCCCCACAACCCACCCCCAATGCATGTAGCCCCTTGTGAAATACACTGTGGCCTGTGTCAAGGCATGTGACTCTCCTTTAAAAGTTCATGATGGACATCTACCCAAAGTAAAAAAAACACATTCTGTAATAAAGACATCTGTCCTTAAATGTTTATAGAAGTACAAGTCACAATGCAAAGATGTGGAAACAACCCAAGTGCCCATCAATGCATGAATGGATTAATAAAATGTGGTATATGTATACTATGGAGTACTACTCAGCCACAAAAAACAACGGTAAAATAACACCTCTTGTATTATCCTGGATAAAGCTGGAGCCCATTCTCCTAGATGAAGTATCACAAGAATGGAAAAACAAGCACCACATGTAGTCACCATCAAATTGGTACTAACTGATCAACACTTACGTGCACATATGGAAGTAACATTTATCAGGGGTAGGGCAGGTGGGAGGGTGGAGGAGGGAATGGGTAAATTCACACCTAATGGGTGTGGTGCGCACTATCTGAGGGATAGGCACGTTCGTAGCTTTGACGCGGGCGGTGCAAAGGCAATATATGTAACCTAAATGTGTGTACATCTGTAATATTCTGCAATTTTAAAAAATTAGTAATTACCAAAAAAAAAAAAAAGTCCATTATATTCCTTAGCCAGGGAAACAGATTTGAGGCAGCTTCTTCCATTTTCCTGGCAAGATGTCTTTCGTATTAAAGATTCCTTTCTTCCTTAGCAATCCTCGTTGTCTTGGAGTTTTGTGCAATGAACAACTGAACTAAATCAAAACCCCCTTGTGGCTTTCGCAACATTAGCACAGGTGATTTTGATATATTGCAGAGACACTAAAATACTGATTGTCTCTTTGAATCCTTGTCCTTCCTGGTTTTGTGAGTCCTGTGAGAAACTAAACTCAAATTCTGATACTTTCAGAGGTGCAGCATGATCTAGGACAGAAAGGGAATCTTGTCAGAGACATGCAATCTGCAGACCTGTCCTAACTCTGCTTTATATTACTCTGTCGCCATGAGAAACTTGCTTCCCCTCTATGAGCTTACTTTTCCTCTGAAAAATATATCTTTGGTGGAATATAAGTGAACTACAAATGGTGTCCTCAAAAGGCACATCACAGAACAAAGTAGGATCTGCATTTTCTGACAAGCAACTGGTCTTTGATTGTATATAAAGAATTAAAAAAAACACAGGATCAATAAATAGCACTCTAGACCTAGATTTATGCCAGCATTTAATTATGCCCATATATACTCATCCACATTTATATCCATACCAATCACAATCTGACATATTGGTCTATTTCGAGTTTTTGTTTCAGATCTTTTTGAGTATGGAGGGCAAATTATTAGCCTTAGCTTTAAGCACAGCAGTTAGACTAAGGGAGATTTTCTTGCTCTAAGAGAGCAGAAAAGTCCAGCAACTTAAATCAGGGAACTGACCCAGAAGGCTGTGGCATGGATAAAATTTAGGTGGAGTTAGCCAGATTAAAGCCTTGATACCTGAAGAGAAAGGGATCAGGCTGAGGTGTTTTGCTTTGTGTCTATCAGATGCAGAGCATGTCAGCAAAAATGCAGCGATTTCAACCAAGTCCTAAAAGATGGCCCAGGAGCCCTAATAACCTGAGATCATGTCCAACAAACGCTATCAGTACCTGCCAAATCTTTGGAATTTTGGTATGAGCATAAACCCTGTGTGTTTCTTACTCTATGAGGAATTCTAAAAATAGCTAAAGAGATATAAGTAAATACCTAACCATTCAATTATTTTTTCCTTCCTTCCTTCCCTCCTTCCTTTCTCCCTACCCCCTTCATACATTCTCTCTCTCTCTTTCTCGCTCGCTCTCTCTCTTGCCTATGTTCCAGACATTATCATAACAGCCTTGAGGGTATAAAGGTAAAAAGAATACTGTAAATAAAACATAATCCTTACCTCAGAGAATTGATGGTTAATGGTAAAAATAAGTAATCAAACCATGACAAAATAATATGACCTAGCTATCTTCATACTAGGTATTTTACTTTATGATTTCTTCAAAGGTTTTATGTGTAAATATAAACTTTTATATGCTATTATTTGATAGAAAAATATATTAATATTGAAATTCTTGGGTTAGCAATAAAATTATTTTTAAAAAGGTAACTGAATTTCAGTTTATTATAGCTCATTTCCATACATTTGAATAAAATATCCTGGTGTGACAATTCAATATAAGAGCTATAGCTCAATTCAGAGAAACATTCTATCGATTTCACAGTTAAATCATCACTATCATCATCATTATTGAACACTATCTATATTTATTAATTGCATTCTATGGGACAGGCACCATATTATGGGTTTAAGTGAAATACATGAAGCATTTTACATTTAATCTTGATACCAATTCTTTTTTAAAATTTATTTTTATTTCAGGATATTATGAGGGTACAAACATTTTGTTCACATTTTATGACTTTGCCTCACCCAAGTGAGGATTAGAGGCATGCCCTTCCCCTCTACAATGCTCACCGCATCTATTAGTTGTGAGTTTACTCCCCACCCAATCCCCTAATCCCTGGAGAATATTACTACTGTGTGAGCACCATAGTGTTGATCAGTCAGTGCCAGTTTGATGGCGAGTACATGTGGTATCTATTCTTCCATTCTTGTGATAACTCACTTTGGAGGATGGACTCAAGCTCTATTCAGGAAAATATAAGAAGTGCTAGATAACAATTCTGCAAAGTAGATATATCCATTATTAAAATGGACTGACAGGTTTAAAAAGATTAGGTGACTTAGTTGAGGTAACACAGCTAGTGAGGGCACAGCTATCTAGCTCAAAAGCCCTCCTCTCTTTTATATATATTATATATATATAATATATTATAATAATATATATGTATCATAACCAAGACAAGTTTATAGTGAGAAGTAATTGGTTTTGCCTCCAGAATTTGATTTTAGAAAGCTCTCGAGTTCTGTTTAACTTAGGATATTTGGCAGAAGACTAAAGAACAGAGACATGCACAGTCTTTTTTCTGTGTATGTACACACGTCTACATGCATACTTGCACATATGTTTGTTTCCATACATATCTATCCACTTCTTAATCCAAAATTTCCTACATTTTTTTTATTTTTGATAAACTCCTCATAGACAAATGAGGGGGTTAGAATAAAATAGATAATTTGAATACAATGGGGTTCTCTATTAATGAAGATAAAGAATCTATTAATACTACCCTTTGAAAGCTGTTCTTGTCAGTTAATAATAAATGATTGAAGTCAACCTGTTCTTCTGAAGGAAGATGTGTTTTTTATTTCTTTATGATCTTAAACATATTACATAAACAATGCACACAACATAGCAGTTTTTAGACATAATTTTTATACAGACTTAACCAATTAAAAATGGCATTCATCTAAATGGCAGAATGTTTTCTAGGAAAAAACAGTTAGTTACTGTGAACATTTAACTATTTCATCGATTTCTTAAAAATAAATTGTGAAGCTCAGAGATGAGTCCCAGTTATAGTTATGGGAATATAGCAAATAATGATATAAAAATACAATGTTTGTTTTGAAATAAACTTGAGATTAATTCGCCTCATATTTCTTTCAGAATAAACAAATGTATTTCTTTGGCTAATATTGGTAATGAAAATGGTATTCAATCAGTTCTAAATCATTTCTTTCTTTCTTTCTTTTTTTTTTTTTACTCTAATACTGTTCCTTCCATACTAAATCATTTTTTAAGCTAGATAATTTCTGGGAACTGTTCATTTTTATTAGAAAATCTGAAATGGAAAATTCCTCTCACTGATCTGTTGTGTTCTCACATAATATTTATGAAATTTAATACTGCTCCATGGATTTCTAAAACCTTGAAATTCATCCATCTGTAAACCTCTCTACTCTGTAATGAATCTTGGAATAAGAAAGAAGGGAAAATGTGTCTGAGATTTCAAAATGGATCTCAGAAGTCTAAAGCTTTAAAGCTCACATATTTGTTAATTCAGGTGGATCAACAAGTCTTTTCTCAGATTCTGTTTACTTTTATATTGAATATAATCCTAACAAATGTGATTTGCTTTCAAAGCCATCAAAGATTCAAAACAATAGATTAGAGGGAAAGAAATGGAGCTGCCTCAGATAAGCATAGCAACTATCATTAAAATTGACAATTGAGGGGAACATACCAAAAGAATTATACAAGTCATCAGATTAATGAACCCAAATTCTATATTAGTCTTGGATTGTACAGGGAAAAAAATTCATAATCTACTGCACTATGGAAGGGATAGAAAACTGACACTCATCATAATGAACCATAGTCATAAATGTAACATTAAATTATTCTCAATAAATTCTTGAAGTGAAGATCTGTGTAAAAAGTAGAGTCTGAGTAATAAGTTATATGTAAATTTCATTCTATGTAAACGAAAGTAGATTAGTTAGAATGGCGATGACCAAAGGACTTTACTTTGTGTTACCTAATCACTGTAGTGCCTCTTTTAACAGTGAGTTTGGTTGTTAGCTAATACATCGAGATTTAGATTAAAGCATTGGCTATGTAGTCACTACTAGAGATGTTGCAACTAATCGATTTAGTTAACAGACTTAACTGAACCTTTGGGATATCATTACAATCAATCAGTGATTCTCTATTTTTAATATTTTCAAAATGATTTTAAACATTATGCCCAGCTTCTAAGAGAAACTATAATTTCATATACTGATTTTCTGATTAGCAAATGTCAATACACAGGGAGAGTGACACTTCACTAAGTTATTACAACAGTGAGGGCAAAACAATATTTTATCTCCCTTAAAATACTGTAGTGGAAAAATTAGATTTTATTTTCTTTGTCTTAAAAACAAAAGCACTGAATCAGATGGAAGGCTCAATAGAGAATAGTACTTATAAAAGGAAGATGCTATGAAATGTGCTGCTAAAAACACAGAGGATAAATCTTCAATTTTTCAGACCATTAATTATTTCTCTTTGAAGTTACCAGATAAATTATGAATTAAGAATTTTAAGTACGTGTATTTTCAAAGGCAACCTTCTGGTTACGAACAACCAAGTCCATTGCTTACGTTTTGTTGAAGAAGCTGATAAACCAATTGAACTATTAGAATTCCAGAGGAAAATGTTGGAAATACTCTTCTAGACATTGGCCTTGGTGAAGAATTTATGAAGAAGACCCCAAAGGCAATCACAGCAACAACCAAAATAAATAAATGGGACCTGATCAAATTAAAAAGCTTCTACACAAAGAAACTTTGTTGGGGGACCCTGACAACTACACCCCAGCCAACCCCTTAAACACACCACCCCATATCAAACCAGAATGATATTTCCTATTTGCCTACGCTATCCTACGATCTATCCCCAATAAACTAGGAGGGGTATTAGCTTTGATCTCTTCTATCCTAATTCTAGCTATCATCCCCCTACTCCAAACAGCTAAACAACAAAGCATAATGTTCCGACCCCTAAGCCAATGCCTATTCTGAATTCTGGTAGCCGACCTATGTACCCTCACATGAATTGGAGGACAACCCGTTCAAAACCCTTTCATTACCATTGGCCAAACAGCATCCATCCTTTACTTCTCTCTTATCCTCATTGTCATACCAACGGTAAGCCTAATCGAAAACAAAATGCTTAAATGAAGAGCCCTAGTAGTATATCCAATACCTCGGTCTTGTAAACCGAAAATGGAGAGCAAACAGACAACCTACGGAATGGGAGAAAATGTTTGCATGCTATGAATCTGATAAAGGGCTGATAACTAGAATCTACTTAGAACTCAGGAAAATCAACAAGAAAAAATCAAACAACCCTATCAAAAAGTGGGCAAAGGACATGAACAGAAACTTTTCAAAAGAAGACAGAATAATTGGCCAAAAAACATATGAAAAAATGCTCAGCATCTCTAATCATCAGGGAAATGTAAATCAAAACCACAATGAGATATCACTTATCTCCAGTGAGACTGGCCTTTATCAAAAAGTTCCAAAACAATAAATGTTGGAGTGGATGTGGAAAAACAGGAACACTCATATAGTGCTGGTGGGACTTCAAACTAGTGCAACCTCTGTGGAAAGCAATACAGAGACACATTAAAGAGATACAAGTAGAATTACCATTTGATCCAGCAATCCCATTAACTGGACATCTACCCAAAAGAACAAAAGACACTCTATGAAAAAGACACCTGCACCCGAATGTTTATAGCAGCACAATTCACAATTGCAAAGATGTGGAAACAACCCAAGTGTCCATTAGTACATGAATGGATTAATAAACTGTGGTATATGTATAC
>CAUYSK010127736.1:0-37749 GCA_963575035.1 Avahi laniger
TCTCCCAGCCATATTCAAATGATTCAATGGAGGGCCCTGAAACTCAGTGGATACTGGAGCAACTAGTTAGAAAAAGCCTGGAGCTTCAATGAAATGACTACATGTAGCAGAGCTGCGATGCCAACTCAAAATGGATTGTGACATGCATTGAAAACATTTTCTAAATTGCATCTCTGAGAATCAGGGGTTATTTATTATGGCACTCAATCTTCCCTGACAAATACACCTTCACCCATTTATACTTAATATTTTTATTTAAATGAATTCACTTTTTTCTTAAACTTATTTGTCAAGGCATTATTTACTTTAACTTCTATTATAGATTTGATGACCTGACTATTTTTTATTGTATAAAATAAAATCAAAACTATTTTTAAAAATTTACTGTAGAATGATCTGTATGCCATATTTTGCAGTACTACTCTAATCGCTTCCCTGTGCTTGGCCAGAAATGTGACCCCTTATTCAGCCTCAATATTTAAAGTGAATCTTTGTATCAGGATACACATACAGAAGTAAGGTGTTATCCCAATTTAAAAATTGCCCTTTAAGTCCAGAGGGCTCAGCTAGAAAGGGTGGAATTGAGCAGAAACCCCAGTGCCATCTTGACTTAAAAGGCAGCAGAAACCTCCTGTCAAGAGACAAAATAACTGTGGCCACAGGCCTTTCCTTCCTGATTGCTCTGACCTCAGCCCTGTGGTTGCCGTGACCCCCTGGGAACTGTCATGAACTGAGTAATCAAGAATAGTGTCTCTTCCTACTGTCCCTTCTGCCGTTGCACAACTGAGTCAGTGTGCTCACTCCCTTCTAAGTTTCTCAGACCTGTGGACTGAGCTGATATGGCTTGTAACCAGAACATTTAGGCATCTGCCCCCAAAATACCTCTCCAGCCTGCAAAAAAAAAAAAACCTAAACCCAACTAATGTTCTGAAAACAAGCCAAAAGAATAAGAACTCCTGGAGGACATACCCTAATTATCCCTGGAGGACATATCCTAATTATCCCCAGAACATTCCAGAACACAGAGTAGGCACTAAACTGTAACGAAAGCTTGCTTTGTTCAGAGAGAAAAAGAAAGTCTTCATGTCACCTCAAAATGATCCACGCCAAAAGAGAAAATTTCTTAAGAATTCCATGAAAATAAATTAGAAATTTTCAGTAAGCATATAAGTGATGACTGAGTTGTCCCTCCTAGAAAGGAAACACAAAGCTGTATTTGAAATCCTACTGTAAAGATCAGATGATGGCTAAGTCTGATGTAATTAAGGCAGAGTCCGCATTTACAAGGAATGAACTGCTACTGAAATTCAACTGCGTCTCCACACCATACACACACACACACACACATACACACACACACACACCCCATATCTCTACTTCATTAAATCAATTAAATCTGCTATGGTGATGCTTGGAACTATCTAATGTTGAAAATCAAGCTACCTACCCATAACAGAAAGTGTGTGTTGGGGCGGAGGAGGAAGAAGAGATAGAGAGAGAGAGAGAGAGAGAGAGAGAGAGAGAGAGAGAGAAGAGAGCACAAGCGCTGTTAGTACCCAATATATTTAACATAAAACCTGTGACTCTTCTGCATTGCAAAACACTAAGTAATTACACTGGCCCCAGACATCTTTTCTGTCCAGGCTTTCTGCACTCTTCCACCCTGTTATTTGTGGAAAGGTGGGGGCAGGGAGGGTAAGCAGATGAACTCTTACCATGGCAACCCCTGCGGAACATGTTACACCTAACATGATCTGTCACCGTTTGGACCGAGAGCACTTCTCACCAGGAAAAAAACAAAGATGCATTAGGCTTGATTGTATGAGTATTTAACATCCACCACAGAAAACACACAAAACAATTAAAAGAACACTAACTTTGTCCCCACAAGTTTTGAAACAAAGCTCTGAGGCTTCCTTCCCTTTAAGAAAATTCTCGTCTTTTTTTGTGAACAGATTGATACATTTGTATTTATGATCTCTAATTTCTTCACGTGATGACCACATTCTATCATTGTGCTAAGATTGAAGATACTAAGGAGGTTTGTTATGGTTCATTTTCAATGTTTTCCTTCCAAAATGAAAAACTTTCTTCCCCAGCAGTTGTCTCCTCTCAGGTGTTTGCCCCCAGGTTACCATGAATTAATGACCGCTGCCATCTCTGGGGCCAGTTCCTTTCAGTCTCACTGTCTCCCTGCCCACCCCCAACCCTGGCTTGTGGACCTGTGAGTCTTCCAGAGTCAGGCAAGCACCTTTGCTCTCTCTCCTGGCTTTGCTTTCAATTACCTTCTCTGGCTGCTGGTGTCCTCTGTTTTTGAGAAGCCTGGTAGAATTTTCTGCGAATTATAAGTGCTGTCGGGCTACAGGTACATAAAAGCCAAGGAAAGATTTATGGGGTAGCATTGCTTCAAAGCTATAGTGTTAGGCAGGTGAGAAGACAGGTTTTTATTTCTGTTTATCAATTCACTGTTGAAACATGCAAGAGTTGTTTTCCAAAAAGTTCTAGCCTCCAAGGCCAGCCCAAACTGAATGTCATATTTTTCAAGGATCAGATTAATCAGCCAGAAAGCCTTTGCAGATATGCTCAGTAACCTCACTCTATTCCAATGGTTCGTAGTGTTGTGGGGAACCTGTGGCCTCAAGGCCACATGTGGCCCTCCAGATCCCCAAGTGCGGCCCCTCCACCGAATCCAGACTTCACAGAACAAATCCCCATTGCAATGATCTCATCCAAGAACTAATTAAGGAATCCAGGATGCTTCTACCTTCAATTCTTTTATTCAGAATCCTTCGTTTCCACCAAAATTCAGAGAAAAGGGAAGGGGGGACGGGAAGGGAGAGAAAGGAGGGAGGGGGAGAGAGAGAGAGAATGAAATTGTCACACCTGCTCTTAACTTGCTCAGAAGAGTTAAGAATTGGCAAGAATAAGTAATATTGACCCCGCCCAGATTGAGGATGGGAAATGTAGAGGAACCTATGGATGCTTAGTAAGAAATATCACACTCTGTCATAATTTCCTACATACAAAATTAAATTATAAACTCTTTGAGAACAAGGACTGGTTATATGAGAATATTATAGCATGGTGACATGTTTTTACCTGTTAGTAATGGGCCAATAGATACAGAAATTGATAGTACAGGAAAGAGAACAATAACATGAGGAATGTCTTTGAATAGACAAGAGGGAATGGGTTCAAGGAAATAAGTGAAGAGGTTGGCCCCAGACAGAGCCCAAATACTTCTTCCATTGTAAGAGGAAAGAAGCTAGAGTATATGAATACAGAACATGTGGGTACAGGAATGTTTATGGTGGAAGGATGAGAAAATTATCTTCTAATTGCTTCTATTTTCTCAGTTGAATAAAAATGGCTTTTAGCTAAAGGTGGGAGGGAGGGGATAGTGTTGGCATTTTAAGGAGAAAAGTTAAAGAAAACAAAAAATCCTCAAATTCAAGAAACACAAATTCCAAGCAGAATAAATAAATCAACATCTAGATACATTTTTCAAAGAAAAATATCAAATATAAAGTATAAAACTGACGATCACTGGAGAAACATGACAGAAAAAACAGATTAACTACACTAAGTTATGATTAGATTAATAGCCAATAGCCACACACACACACACACACACACACACATACTCCAAAAGCTTGGACAAAAAGAACAAAGATCTAGAAAGATCTTTAAAAAAAATGTATTCAAAACTGAATGTAAAATCCAAGCTTTAAATGAATTAAGTCAGTGGTTGAAATTCAAACACACATGCATACACACACATACACACGTTCAGTAAGTTTTACAGATGCATTCTTCCAAAGACTCAGGAAACAGATGAATTTTATGCTACATAAAATGTACCAGAGGAAAAAAAAGAAGGTAAATTCTCCAAAGTATGTTATGAGACTATTATAACCTTAATAGCCATACCTGAAAAAGAATAGAAAATATAGGCCAATCTCATTTATGGTAATAGATGCAAAATCTGGAGTGAAAAATTAGGAGAAAGAATCAATGTACTTAAAATAATTTATGAGGAATAAGAACTTATGAAAGGAATACAAAAATATTTTAACATGAAAAAATCACCATATTAAAAAGAAAAAATGCATTAGATTCCCAATATGTGCAGAAAATACTTTTAATAATCTTCAACGGTCTTTCATGATAAGACCTCTTAGAAAAATATTAAATAGAGATAAAAGGATTAACTTTAACCTTAAAAATATATCTATCATACAAGGACTGTCGGGAAAGTATCCAGCCATGTAATATGTTCTCATTATATTAACAATGGCTGGATACTTTCTGGACAGCCCATGTATACCTACAGAAATAATATTATATTTAATGATGAAATACTAGAGATAATTCTCTTTAAAATCAGAAAGAAGAGAAAGATACTTGCTAATACTACTTTTATTCAGCATGACATTGAGGTCCTAACCAATATACTAAGACAAAAATAGCAAAGAAAAATTAGAAGAATTAAAAAGAAGTAATACAATTGTCATTATTTTTATCTTATATTATTGTCTCCATAAAAAATCCAAGAGATCTGGTATACAAACTTTTATTATTAATAAAAGATTAAAGCAAATTTGCTTGATACAATAATAATATTAAAAATACATTTTATTACTAATATTCCAGCAATAAAAAACATGCAAATTTTTAAAACAGCAATTTTTACAAAGGCAAGAAATTATAAGGTGAGTGGAGAATGGGAAAATTGTTTGGCAGTTTCTTATAAAGTTATACATTTACCTTGTGACTTAGCAATTCCACTCTAAGTATTTACCTGAGAGAGAGAAAAATATGCCCACAAAAAGAATTACACAATTCTCTTAGGAGATTTGTTAATGATAGGTAAAAGCTGAAAGCAACACAAATGCCTACTAAAAGGAAAATGTATGAATGCATTATGTTATGATCATAGAATATTATACAAAGATAAAATCACATGAAGTGTTGTTCATGTGACAACATGAAAGAACCCCCAAAACATCACGTTTACTGACAGGAGACAGACATGAAAGAGGACATACTATATAATTCAATTTATATGAAGGCCAAGAATAGACAAAACTAATAACAGAAATCAAGAAAGTGTTTATCTTGGTGATAACAGAAAAATTGATAGAAAAGAGTCACTAAAAACTGTGTGGGGCAATGGAAATAATCTGCATCTTGTTTTGGGGTATATAAAGGTTTACGCAATTATCACAACTTCTTTAATTTTCAAACTGAACATTAAATTCCATGCCTTTTATTTTATTTACATCATATTTCAGTATGACAATAGGGAAAGAAACCTGTAAGTACCTAGAATAAATGTTCAGAGATGTTCAAGACTGTCTAAAAAAATTATCAAACTTTATTGAAAACCATTAATGAAAAGATGTACCATATTCATAAAAATATATACTATATTCGATCTCATAAAAGTAATAATTCTCATTAAATAAATCTAAAAATTGTATGAAATTGTCTGGAAAGTCTCGACACCTCTGTGTATGTGTGTGCACAGGTATGTATGATCACTTTTATAGGTGATTATTAATTTATATCAAAGAAAAAAGCTATCAGTAGTAACCTTAGAGGATGAGCGCAGTAAGGTCATAATTAAGAAAGGAGTGTAGAGATTTAACTTATCAGATAGCTAGACTTATTACATACATTCAGCATTTTAAACATCATATAATGGAGTAAATGTAAAAAACAGACCAATGGGATGGGGACAAAAATCTTCCTCAAAGTCAACAAAACAATTTTCTCCCCACCCCTCGCATAATCAGAATTCTCTTCTTTAGTGAATAATTCGTACTTCCATACAAATGTGTTATTTCTTCTGTCCTAAAAAAAATTCTTTTAACCTGCTCATTCCTATCACTACCACCACATTGCTTTGCCCTCACTTGCAGAAACACTCTCTGAAAAAGAATTGTCTGGAACGGCCATGTCCAATTTCTCTCTTACCATTCTCTCTTAAACTCATTCTAGTCAATTCTTAACTCACACCGCTCCACTCAACAGGTCCACTAAGGTCAACGACGACCTCCAAATGGATCATTTCAGTGGAGAGTTTTCGTTCTTCATTTTACATACATTTTACTGCAATTGAAACAATTTAATTGCAGTTAATACAACTGATCACTTTCTTTTCCTTGATAAAATTTCTCAGCTTCCTTGTCAGCACTCTCCCTTTCTTTTCCCCCTCCTCACTGATCATTCTCTCTGTCTCCTTTCTGAGTCTCTGCCTTCTCCCTGATTTCTTAACTTTTAAGTAACCCAGGGTACCATCCTATTTTCATTTTCTATTTATACTTAAACCCTTAGTGACCATATCTAATCCTATAACTTTAAATATCATCTATACACCCATGGCCCTCTAGTTTAAATCTCTAGTCCAGGCCTTTCTCCCAAACTTGACACATACATCCAGCTGCCTGCTCAACAGCGTCACCCGAGTGTCTCATAGATTTCTCAAGTTCATTGTGTCAAAATCAATCAATCAATAACCCCCTGATCTTTCCCCAAAACTGCTGCACATGGGATTTTCCAATTTCAGTTAGCAGCTCCATTCTTATAATTTTTCAAGTAGAAATACATGAAATCACATTTGACATTTTTCTTTCTTTTTTTATCCCCAACCTAAACCAGAAAGTTCTACCTTCTTACCACCTGCACTGCTAGGACACTGGTGTGAGACACCACCATTTCTTTCTGAGTTACTGAACAATAGCCTTCTAACAGGCTGTATTGATCAAATAGGTTAACTCCCATAAGAAATAATCCCCAAATATGAGTGGCGTAACATAATAAAAGTTTGTTTATCTCATGCAGAGTTCAAAGCAGATGTTCCTGGTTTGGTAGTTCTCTTGGGATATTCTCCTCTAAGCTATATTGTAAGAACCCAGACCATGTCCATCTGA
Organism: Avahi laniger; assembly: GCA_963575035.1. Classification (NCBI taxonomy): domain Eukaryota; kingdom Metazoa; phylum Chordata; class Mammalia; order Primates; family Indriidae; genus Avahi; species Avahi laniger. Next base: position 6,936 of record CAUYSK010127736.1, read on the forward strand.
TGACTCTACAATTGCTAGGGCCTCAGGGACTTTACAGGAAGTGACATATTCACTTGTGCCTACACTACATTGGCCAGAACTCAGTTCTATGGTCAATTTAGCTGAAAGGAATCCTGAAAAATGTAGAGGACTACACAATGCAACATGTCTGTCAAAGATCTCCATGCTTCTGTGCTTGCTACTCTGCATCTGTTCTCAACATAGCCGCCAAAGTTATTTCCTTAAAATCTAAATTAGATCGCATCATTCCTCTGCTTAAAATCCTGCAGGTTAGTCCACTTTTCTTAGACTGGAAGCTGAAGTTCCTAGCAGTTGCTCACGAGGCCTTGAAATATCAGAAACCCTCATTATCTCTCTCATTTCACCTTCTACTTCTCTTCCTGGTTCCTACTCTGTTCCTGCCACAGTAGATTATTGCTATTCTCAGTTATTCTAGACATGCTCCCAACTCAGGCTTTGATCTCTCTGGGCCTTCTGCCTGGGAGGCTTCTCCCCAGATGTCTGCGTGGATGGCCTCTTCATCTCTTTCAAGTTTTTGCTCAAATATCCTCACTTTAATGAGGCCAACTCTAAACACTCTATTTCCTGCTGCTGCAACATACTCATCCTGCTCCTGGAACTCCCAATCCTTCTCCATTCATCTCCTCCCAAATGACATCTTCTTCTTTTTTGTTTTCTCTCTTTGTGCATTTCTCTCTTACCCTACCAGAAGGTGAGCACCAAGGCAGCAACTCTTTACTTTTAGTTTACTGATAACACCTACAGTGGTGGCTGAATTATAATGGAAGCCCTATCAGTATTTTTTCAATTAGTCAATTCTCACTACTACTTTACTTTATTTATTATTATTATTCAATTATTATCACCCCAATTTACACATGAGAAACTGAGGCACAGAGAGATTTAACAATGTGCCAAGGTTGACTTGCTAGCAAGCGTCTACAGAAGTAGTAGAGCTGCACTTCAAACCCTGGCAGTCTGGTTCCAGGGTCTATGTGCACAAGCAGTAATCCACTTCTCCATTCAATCTCCCTGGTGCTGCAACCTCATGAGGTAGGTACTCTTAAAAGTTATCTTTATTTGACAGATGAGGAAACAGAGACACATAGCTTAGACTAACTTACCCAATGTCACAAAGTCACTAAAAGATGGAGCCCAATCTGATTGAGATATCTTGTTCCTAGGACTTCTGCTCTTAACTACTATGTATATCTCCTTTCTAAGAATGCTATCACATGAAACCATCTCTAGAAATCATAAATCTCTTCATTGTTGTAAAAAAATAATCACACATCTTGCTTCAGGGATGACTTTTTTATAAAAACACTGCAAGTATCATTTTACTGAGTGAATGCCCAACCACATCTGATTGCACCATCCACCCGCAACCATTTAATTACTCAGTGCTCGTCAGGCCAGGGCTGCTGACCCGAATCCTGTGGTGTTTTCTCTCCATGTGGTAAGCTCTTAATCAATTGGATGTTCAATTCAGTTTAATTGAATGTTTTTACTGACTTGAACTGTTTCCTAGCTGAGTTCACACAAATAATATCAAGGATTTTCATCTGACCAGGTCCATACGAATTTCAGTCCAGATTTTAATCAGGCTAGTTTCTATGCATGTGGTCCTTAACAGTAAAACCATTTGGTATCTGATAGCATGGGAATGATGACTTTGACCCAGAGATTGTTGCAACAAGTCAGTCTGTGGAGCCCAGGGTCTGTCTATCAATTGGTGGCATCTAATGGACTTGTCAGGAAGTACAGAAAAATTGATTGTGCTCCTTAACGCTAGTTCTCAAAGGGAGGCTCTGACTAGTGCCTCCTTCTCTCAGCTTCTATTTAAGGCATTTAGTCATCAAAACATATACAAATCCATTTATATTCTCAGTTGGACCTGGAGTCTACATTTGTCCTTGGGTTAATGATAGGTCTTGTATTATCATTTGTGTTTTTTGAACAGAGAGATATCTGAATTCTCTCAGTCCCAAGAGGACACCCTCTGTCAGTGGATCCTCCAGGTAGTTGCTCAGGGATTCTGAGTAGGTAATAGACAGGTCAAGTATGACAACCCTCTTACAAAACTCCTACACTATTTGTACATCTCACCTTTTGTACTGGCCGTCTGTTAACTCTGTTTGTCTGCTTCTCTCTTTGTTTGGGACCTATCTTTTCCCTACTCTATGTGATTCTGGTAATTCTCTAAATCGTGTCACCCCATTTTATTATTGACAAAGATGGTTTATCAGAGTACCCTAAAACCTGGATGTAACAGTTGATAAATAGGGGTGAGCATGCAACCCAAGCAAAATTTGGAGAAGAAATAACAGGTGAGGAATCAAAGGCATTTTAAAATATGTATTACTTGTCCATTGCTGTTAAACATATTACTCCCTAAAACATAGCAGCTTAAAACACACATCTCACAGTTTCTGTATGTCAGATTTAGGCATGACTTGGCTGGGTCATTCAGCTTAGAGTCCCTCGGAGGCTGCGATCTAGTGTCATTCAGGGACTCAGAACACTCCAAGGCTCAGCCAAAGGAATACATGCTTACAAGCCCTCTCAGTAGTTATGGGCAGGATTTTATTCTCATGGGCCGTGGAACTAAGGGATTCAATTTCCCACTGACTGTTGGCCAAAGGGCACCATCAGTTCCTTGTCACTTTGGACTCTCCATATGGAAGTTAACTTCCCCAGAGTAAGCAAGTAAGAGGTAGAGAGAGGTAGTAGCAGTAAGAGAGAGAGAAAGAGTGATAGCAAGACGGAAGTTACAGTCTTTTGCAACTGAATCAAAAACGTGATAGTACATCACTTTTGATATAGTCTATACATCTAAAACCAGTCACGAGGTCCAACCCACACTCAAGGGGAGGAGACTATACAAGGACAGGTTGACCAGGAGGTAGGTATCATCTGAAGCCATTTTAGAAGGCAGGCTCCTTTACATGTGTGCCTCCAGCTGACACTAACACATTTGGGACAAACAAACTAGAAAAAGCATCCTCTTCTCACTAACAAGATGCAGCCCAGTAATGCCCATGTCAAGAAAAAGTACCTTGTCCTTGGAGAATGGATCCCTGAGCCAGGCCACATGGGTTTGCCCAAAGGCTACCTTTGACTTATCATCTTTGAGCAGTGCACACACCGTACAGCTGAGAGTAGAAGCTCTGTGTGCACTATTGCCTCATTTCCTGCCAAAACACAATTCTATGCTAACTAATCCTACTTTCAAAGTGAGGGCCAGTCTTTCCTGTTGCAGAAGAATAAAGGCTTTGTCAATGTAACATCACTCATTAAATAAGATAATGCAAATGACAAAATGACATCTCTGAAACTGAGTCTCTAGCTTTAAAGCATTATGCAAATGTAAGGAATTATTACCTTTTTCTAGTCTGGTGAATTCAACCAACTAATTCCACCTAATATTAGCAATTCGTTTGGAGTACCCTATAATTAACCTCAGACACCCATGCCTCCTCTATTAAGTGACACCTTATTGAGTACCACTTTTATGTCAGATACAGATGGGAGTTATGATGCTGAATAAAACTAATAGTGTCAGATGTGGCTACCCTTTCTGCAGTTGGTGTAACTAGACACCTACATGGGCTCAAGGGGACTCAAATGTCACATTTCTCTTACTCCAAATCATCTTGCTGTCATTACTCCCTATGCCTGAAACTCCCTAAGAAGGAGCACTCCTAGTGTCTACAATGGGCCATGCACTAGGACATGCTGTTAAGAAGCTGAATAAGAAAATGTAGATAAACTGATAAGGTAACTTTCTGGACAACTGTCCTCCATGCAGTGGTTGGTGTCCAGGATGTTTTCATCTTATGACTTCACCCTCTGACAACAAGGCCACCTTCAGGTTGTTCATAGGGAAGGGAGATGGAAAAATTGGAGAATTGGGTAGTGGCTTTTCACTCCCTTAGGATGAAAGTGATCAGTGTCACTTCCACTCACATCCCATTGTCCAATATCATTTACACGGCCTGGCCAATCTCTAAAGGAGCTGAGAAATCTGATCTTCCATGCATCCAGAAGACAGTGGTAAATTATTATAATGATATTCACCAGCCCATCCACATTCCCTCTCTACAAATGATGTTGCCGGGTCTTAAAAAGGATAGGTAACCTTTCCAAGGTGATCCCACAGAGCCTGCACTAGAACTTCGGTCTGTCTGGCTGTTTAGTTTTCCACCACAGCAACCTATCACTTGATGGAACCATTCCTTTGGGAATTGCTTAGTAAGGTATTTATTTGCAAATGGCAATCCAATCCTGAGGTAACGCGCTTTCTTTCATACCTGAACAGCTCTCACTGAGATTTTACATCTCTGTATCATTTCACATCCTCTCTCTGTATCATTTCACATCCTCTGTCCTTCCACAAACCATCTGAAAATTTTGTGTGTAGCTCTACACCTTTATTCACACACACAGGTGCTCCCTGAGAGGCCTCTTACTTCACTCTCCATTATTCAATCTCTGCTTTCAGGAAAAACTACAACATTCGTCCTGTGTCATTATAGTCAAGGAAAGTCAACATACTCTATTCCTCCATCAGACACTGCTAGGTGGTTACCTGAGGAGGAAATCACCATCTGAGATGGAAGAGACATGGCTGGTGCAAGCATTTAATGCATTTCTTCCCCAAAAACCCAAGACATCATAGGTCTGATTTGGTGTTTTTTCTCTATACTGACCTTGTGTGTCTGACTTAATAAAAAAACAAACAAACAACCACAAATTCTAGTTCAAAAATACAGGAACACAATTAAGCAAGTCCTGAAGACTGAGTGAGCAGTAGCAGCCAGCTAACTTGTGCCAGCTCCAAAGATGCATAGGCAATGCCTGTCCTCACAAAATTTTCAGTCTCTTAGTGGAGATAAACCATGTGAAAAATTATGGCTCAAGAAAGAAGCTACGTTATAAGACAGGTTCAAACAAATACATTTGCATGTCCTGAAAATAAAGAGATCATGTCCTGCTGAGTGAAGGCTTCATGGGGGAAGTGGCATTTGGTAGTAAAAACAACAGTCATGGTAAAATGGAAATAAAACCAAGTTAACATTAATTGACCTAATCATATCAGGAATTTTCCTAAACACTTTATGTTTGTTAGCTTATTTAGTCCTTAGAATAACTCTAGGACATATTCATTTGCTGATTCAATGCATATTTACTGAGCCCCTGCTCTGCGGCAGGCAGGCTATGAGCTGAGGTTACAGCAAAGAGCAAGACAGAAAATGTCATTGCTCCCTTGTTACTCTCTACTAAAAGCTACCACTGTAATTTTTTTTTCCAGGAAACTGTGATATGAGGGAGTTAAGTGTCCTGAGAAAGGTCGCACAGATTTTCAGTATCCAAGCTGGGTTTATTTTGCAGCCAGGAAGACATGGAGCATGTTTATCCACTATGCTCTCACATCATGGAGTGATAGGGTGATAATAATAAAAATAACAATAATGTCAGATAGCATTTAGTGAACATTTATATGACAAGTGCTATGTAACTTTACATGGATATTTTATTTATTCCTCAAAATCCCATGAATACAATAACTGGAATATGTTTATGATATGGTAAGATCCTATACTGTTTAATCACACCATCATTCTTAATCAATATAGGAAACTCTCCATAAGGCAAGGTAAGCACCTGTGGCTGCATGAAAGTCTCTGTATACCCAAGAGAGATAACTATTAATATGTAGCATAGGCCAAAAAGAGGCAACTATTTTTGTTTCCCTATTGACCTTGAGTTTGGGCCCAGTTACAAAGAAACTGGGTTAGAAATTAAGTTCAAGATGCACAATTTTCCTAATACGAGAAAGATTGCCATGAAGCAGAAAACGAATCAGACTGCTGCATTTGTACGTGATAATTCAAGCCATATCCTAGTGTTCTAGACACATTATTGAATCCTCTGCAATTACAGGAATCCATTGCTAAGAGGTGCAGTTAGGCCATTTTCAAAGTTGGCATGAAACAGAGAAATGATAAACTCAAGCTCCATCCATTTTCTTTTCCACTAATGAATACTCCTTTTGTTCCAAAATCTCCCAAGTGACTCCCCTGACAGTACAGGTAATTAATGGACCATTGATTCAGATACTGTTGTAAATGTGAGGGACTAGATAATTGAATCTGCATCTAAACTTTCCCATCATCTAAATGACTAAGTGTACATTAAATTAATAACAATTTTTTCTAGGAACTTCTTTATAGCTTATTGATAATGCTCAATTCACAATAGAGAAAATGTAGGTAGAGAAGCTTTGCCAAATAACACTGGAACAGAAACTTTCTTTGATTCCTTTTGAGATGAGATTGGAGACTGGACTTCATTGAAGTCAGAAAGTTCTAGGGTCCATCGTAAGGCTCTCAAAATGTCAGAGTAAGTGATGAAATAGTAAAAGTTGTTTCATAAGATTGTTTTTGTAGTTTTTTAATGTCTTAAGGCTAAGAGGTTTTTTTTTTACTTCAGAACTTTACAGCGATACAAATATTTTGGATACATGAATTACTTTTGTATAGTTTGAGTCAAAGTTGTAAGTGCGTCCATCACTCAAATAGTGTTAATTGTACCAGTAGATGTGAATTTGTCCATCCCCTCTTCCTCCCTCTCACCTGCTTGACTTCCTTTGAATTTCACTACAATATGTACACATTGAGTGTTCATCATTTAGGTCCAATTTAATAATGAGTACACAGGGTGTTTCCATTCTTGTGATACTTCACATAGGAGGATGGTCTCCAGTTCCATCCAGGTTGTTACAAAAGGTGTAAGTTCACCATTTTTCATTTGTGGCTGAGTAATACTCCATGGTATACATATGCTACATTTTATTGATCCACTCATGGACTGATGAGTACTTGGGTTTTTTCCACATCTTTGCGATTTTGAATTGTGCTACCATAAACATTTGAGTGCAAGTGTCTTTTTTATGAAATGTCTTTTTTCCCTTGAGTAAATACCCAGTAGTGAGATTGTAGGTCTATTTTTAGTTCTTTGAGGTATCTCCATACTACTTTCCACAGATGTTGACCAGTTTGCAGTCCCACCAACAGTGTATAAGTGTTCCTTTCTCTCTGCATCCATGCCAGTATCTGTTGATTTGGAACTTTTTGATAAAAGCCATTCTCACTAGAGTTAGGTGATATCTCATTGTGATTTTGATTTGCATTTCCCTGATGATTAGAGATACTGAGCATTTTTTCATATGTTTATTGGCCATTAGTTTATCTTCTTTTAAAAAGCTTCTGTTCATGTCCATTGCCCACTTTTTAATGTGGTTATTTGATGTTTTCTTGCTGACTTGCTTGAGTTCTTTTTATATTCTGGTTATCAGCCCTTTATCATATATATAGCATGCAAATATTTTCTCCCATTCTGTAGGTTGTCTATTTACTCTACTGATTATTTCCTTGGCTGTACAGAAGATTTTTAATTTAACTGGGTCCCATTTATTTATTTTTGTTATTGTTGTGATTGCCTTTAGGGTCTTCTTCATAAATTCTTTGCCTAGGCTGATATCTATAACAATTTTTCCAACCTCTTCTTTTAGAATTCTTATAGTTTCGTGCCTTAGTTTCAAGTCTGTTATCCATCATGAATTCATTTTTGTCACTGGTGAGAGGTGCAGATCCTGTTCCAGTCTTCTACATGTGGCTATCCAATTTTCCCATTTATTGAATAGGGATTCTTTTTCCTGTTATATGTTTTTGTCTGATTTGTCAAAGATCACATGGCAATATGTGGATGGTGTTACATCTAGATTCTCTGTCCAGATCCATTGGTCTAGGTTTCTGTTTTTGTGCCAGTACCATGCTGTTTTGGTTACTATAGCCTGGTAGTATAGCTTGAAATCTCATAAAGTTATGCCTCCAGATTTGTTCTTTTTGCTTAAGGTTGCTTTGGCTATTTGGGATCTTTTCTGGTTCCATACAAAGCATAGAATTATTTTTTCTAGATCTGTAAAAAATGACATTGATATTTCAATGGGGATTGCATTGAATCTGTAGATCACTTTAGGTAGTATAGAAATTTTCACAATGTTGATTCTTCTGATCCATGAACACTAATATATTTTTCCATTTGTTCACATCCTCCATAATTCCCTTCCTCAGTGTTTCGTAGTTCTCTCGGTAGAGGTCTTTCCCCTCCTTGATTAAATATATTCCTAGATATTTTATTTTCTTTGTCATATTGTGAAAGGTATTGAGTCTTTGATTTGATTCTCAGCTTGACTGTTTTAGGTGTATAGGAATGCTACTGATTTGTGTGCATTGATTTTGTAACTTGAGACTTTGCTGAATTTATTTGTCAATCACAGGAGTCTCTTGGCAGAATATCTGGGGCTTCCCTGATATAAGATCATATCATCAACAAAAAGTGATAGTTTGACTTCTTATTTCACCATTTGGATACCATTGATTTCATTCTCTTGCCTGATTTCTCTGGCTAGAACTTCTGGCACTATGTTGAACAGAAGTCATGATGGTGGGCAACCTTGTCCGGTTCCAGTTCTAAGCAGAAGTGCTTTCAAATTTTCCCCGTTCCCTATGATGTTAGCTGTGGGTTTGTCATATAGGGCTTTTACAATATTGAAGTATGTTCTATCTATGCCTATTTTGTTAAGCCTTCTTATCATAAAAGGGTGCTGAATTTTGTCAAATGCTTCCTGCAACTATCAAGAGGATCATATGGTCTTTGTTTTTGCTTCTATTTAAGTGGTGAATCACATTCATATAATTGGGTACATTGAATCATCCTTGAATCTCTGGGATGAAGCCCACTTGATCAGCTTGGATTATTTTTTTGATGTGCAGCTAAATTCAGTTTGCTAGGATTTTACTGAGCACTGCTTTTATTCATAAGGGATATTGGTCTGTAGTTTTCTTTCTTTCTTTCTTTCTTTTTTTTTTTTTTTTGTTCTGTCCTTTTCTGGCTTTGATATCAAGGTGATATTGGCTTTGTAGAAAGAGCTGGGGAGGATTCCTTCCTTCTTTATGTTATGAAATAATTTACGAATTATTCTTTGCAGGTCTGGTAAAATTTGGCTGTGAAACCATCTGGTCTGGGACTTTCTGTTGTTGGGAAATTTTTCAATGCTGCTTCAGTTTCATTACTTTGATATTGGCCTGTTCAGGAGCTCTATTTCTTCCTGATTGAGCCCTACGGAGGTTGTGTGTTTCTAAGAATTCATCCATTTCCTCAATGTTTTCAAGTTTATTTGCATAGATTTTTATGGTATTCAGAGATGATATTTTGTATTTCTGTTGTATCAGTTGTAGAATCTCCTTTTTCATTCATGATTGAGCTTACTAGGGTCCTTTATTTTCTGTTTCTGGTTAATCTAGCAAGAGGCCTGTCAATTTTGTTCACCTTTTCAAAGAACCAACTTTTCATTTCAAATTTGACAATTTTTTTCACTGTTTTCTGCATAATTCTTTTATTATAAATTTCATTTAGATCTGCACTGACTTTAGTTACTTTTTTTCTTCTGCTGGGTTCGGGATTGGTTTGTTCTTCCTTTTGCAATTCCTTGAGATGATTCATTAGATTATTGATTTGTAATCTTTCTGTCTTTTGGATGTAGGCATTTATGTCTATAAATTTATGACTGCTTTTGCTGAATCTCACAGATTTTGATAACTTGTGTCCCCTTTGTCCTTTAGTTTAAAGAATTTTTTGATTTCCATCTAATTTCCTTCTTGACCCAATAACTATTCAGCAGTAGGTTGTTTAGTTTCCATGACTTGGTGTAGAGTTTAGTGTTTCTGTTGGAATTGATTTCTAATTTTATTCCACTGTGGTCTGAGAAGATATATCATATAATTTCTATTTTTTTAAATTTGTTGAGATATGTTTTTTGGCCCAGGCTATGCCCAATCTTAGAGAATGTTCCATGAGCTGATGAGAAGACTGTATATTCAGTAGTTTTGGGGTAGAATGTTCTGTAAATGTCTGTTAGGCCCAGTTACTCTAGAGTCCCATTTAAGTCCCTGTTCTGTCAATGGGGTGTAGAAGTCCCTGGCTTTTACAATGCTGCTGTTTATCATTTTGTTTAGATCAAGTAGGATTTGCTTTATGAATCTGGGTGCACCTGTGTTAGATATGTAATATTTAGGATTATTATGTCTTCTTGTTGAATTGTTTTTCTTCACCATTATATAATGATCATCTTTGTCTTTCTTTACTTTTGCTGATTTGAAGTCTATGTTATCTGATATGAGAATGGCTATACCAGCTTTCTTTTGGTTTCCATTTGCATGGGATATTTTTTCCATCCCTTCACCTTGAGTCTGAATGAGTCCTATGGGTTAGTTGTGTTTCCTTGAAAAAGAAGATACTTGGCTTATACTTTTTTAACCATTCAGCCAGCCTTTTTCTCTTGAATGGAGAGTTCAAGCCATTCACATTTATTGAAAGAATTGATAAGTGGGTCAGATTTCTGTTCTCCCTGGTAAGTAGATCTTTATTGCTCTGTTTTACCCTTTAGCCATTGTGGCATCCAAGCTCTGACCTTTACCTTTTGGGTGATTTTACACTGGTGGCTGTCTATTGTGCTGATCCTTGTATAATGCAGTTCTGAGTGCTTCCTGCAGAGCTGGTCTGGTCTTGACAAATTCCCTGAGTGTTTGCTTGTCTAAGAAAGATTTTATTTCCTCCTCATACATTAAACTTAGTTTTGCAGGACACAAAATTCTAGGCTAGCCATTATTCTGTTTGAGAAGACTGAGAATGGGGCCCCAATCTCTTCTGACTTATAAGGTCTCAGTTGAGAAGCCTGAAGTTAGTCTGACTGGTTTTCCTTTGTAAGTTACCTGCTGCTTTCACCTTATGGCTCATAGAAGGGCCTCTTTTATGTTGACTTTGGCCAATCTGATGACTACATATCACAGTGACTGTCTCTTCATGATCAATCTCCCAGGGTCCTTTGAGCTTCTTGTACTTGGATATCTAGATTTCTAGCAAGGCCAGGGAAAATTTTCTCAATTATTCCCTCAAATATGTTTTCCTACCCTTGTGTATTTTCTTCTTCACCTCAGGGATGCCTATGATTCTTATGTTAGACCTCTTTACATAATCCCATATTTCTTGTAGGTTTTGTTCATTCTTCTTTTTTCTTAAATCTTTCTTTGATTGACTTGTTTAACTCAAGGATATTGTCTTAAAGCTCTGAGATTCTTTCTTTTGCTTGATCTAGCCTATTCTTAAGGCTTTCTGCTGTGTTTTTTATTTCCTTGAATGAATTTTTCATTTCCAGTTTTTTAATAATTATTAATAATTTTGATAATTTTCATTTCTAAAAGTTTTCTTAATAATTCAATTTTCTTAGTGAATTTTTCATTCATTTCTGTGGTTCTTTGGGTTGGGTTTCCATTTATCTTATATTTTATTGAGATTCCTTACAATCCATATTCATAATTCTTCATCTGTCATTTCAATCTTTTCATTTTGGTTGGTATCCATTGATAAGGAGTTATTGTTTTTTGGGGTGTGTCCTATCACTCTAATTGGGGAGTTCTTTGGCTTCTTCCTTCTCATCTGGCCTCTAGGTTGAGACCCAGGAGTGCTAGGCCTGACTTATGGGCCTGTCCCTGTATCCCTGAAGATTGATCCCGAAGCATGCCAGGGAGAGGAGTGTTGGTCCTGAGTTGCCTCTGAGGTGTTCTAGCAGGTTTGTTGTACCTCTTGAGTTACCTCTGGCCTGCTGTCTTCACCTCTTCCCAACAGTGTATAGTGAGTTAGGTCCTCAAGCTTTCTCTCAGTGATGGTGGGTGGTACTTGTGAGTGTGAATCAGCCACAACTGTTTGTTTGAGTTGGAAGATGCTGTGATGAGCTATATTGTTGTTCTCCCTGTCATTCGTTGGTATTTGTTTGATAGAGCCAGATGCCAAGATGCTTTTTTGTGTCCATGGTATACTCTAGTCCCCCAGGTAGGGTATTTGAGTTCCCCAGGCTTCAGGAGGGGCCCTGTTGCTTCCAGGGTTTTTTTTTTTTTTCTTGAGACAGAGTCTTGCTTTGTCACCTGGGCTAGAGTGCCTTGGCATCAGCCTAGCTCACAACAACCTCAAACTCCTGGACTTAAGTGATCCTCCTGTCTCAGCCTCCCAAGTAGCTGGGACTACAGGTGCACACCATCATGCCTGGCTAATTTTTCTTTTTTCAGTAGAGATGGGATCTCGCTCTTGCTCAGGCTGGTCTGGAACTCCTGAACTCAAGCTGTCCTTCCACCTCAGCCTCCAAGAGTGCTAGGATTACAGGTGTGAGCCACCATGCCCAGCGCCAGGGGTTCTGTTGATCTCCACCTCCACTGAAGTGGGGAGAGGAGCAAGGTAGTTGGTGGCTAGGTTGTGGGAGTCTGAAAGGCTTTGCAGATTGTTGGCAGGGCTCATAAGTTGTTTTTCCTGCCACTAGGGGGAGCTACTGGAAGGCTCTCCAAACTAGGAGAGCTATTCACAGGGAAGGGGACTAAACTCTTGTGTGCTAAGGCCCCAGGCTGGGTTCTTTCCCTCCTTATCCACTATCCCAGTTTTTCTGTAGGGAGGGGTAGGCACTCCTCCAAATGACCACTCTTTGGACCTGCACACACCCTGTAAAATTGAGTCAGTAAATGCTGTAAACAGCATACAGATTGACCTCCCTGTCAGTAGGAGGTGCTTGCCAGAAGGAACAAGCTGCAATGTAAAGTTTTTGGGTTCTGTGATCAGCTCTAGTCCCTCAGGAGAAGCACTTGAATGCCCCGGGTAGTGCGTGGGGCTCTGGAACTAAGGGTTACTCCTTATTTTGTGCCACAGCAGAGGCGGGTGGGGGAGTGTGCATGGGTGGGGCTGGATTGGGTGAGCTTTCTGTCAGGCTCTGCAAAAGCTAGCATGGTAGCTCTTTTAGCAAGGATCAAAGGTCTGCTCCCAGCTTTGGGGCAGAGCTGGCAGAGAGGGACTGAAGTGGCCCCACCCAACCAGAAAGTCTGCTTGTGGAGGCAGTTCCACCTGAGATTCACAAACTGGCAGTCCTCAGTGGGACTCACTCCTCTCCCCCTCCTCTGCTCCACTTTGTCTCCCTGGCATCTGCTGGCAGGCAGGAGCCCAAGCCAGCTAAGCTTCTCATGACTGTGCTGTGGGCAAGGTTCCCCATTCAGGATCCCAGCCTGAGCTGAGAATGTGCCACTCCAGGGGAGAAGGGGTACCCCATGAACACACTGCAGCTAGGATCCAACCTGCACTCTCCTCCCAGATCCACCCACGTGGCTTCCCTCACCTCCTGAGACCAAGAAAATCAGTCCCTGACCATGCCAGAGAGAATCTCGCTGATCTTTCTGGTTCCAAGTCACCCACGGGTTGCCCAAACAGGATCAATATCCCTCTGTCTCAGCTGCATCCCCTGCTCTGATGAAGTCACCAGGCAAGCAGGGCCAGGGAGGGATGGCGATCAGGGAGCTCACAGTCTGAGCACCCTTCAGTCTGCTACAGAACCCCAAGAGGAAAGGCCTGAGCCCCACTCTCTGTGGGATCCTCAGTGTGGTGGCTCAATTGTCTCAGCAGCTGTGGGTACGGGAGAGGAGGAGGAGGAAAAGAATCTGTATGGAGGAGAGCTGGCACTCTGGTCATCTCCAGCCCTCTCTCCAGGAGGCAGTCTTCCCAGAATTTCCAGGCTCTGGAGTTACACAGATCACCTGGAACCCAGTGGACCCTGGTGCCTCCTGCAATCTGGGCTGAAGTTGGTAAATGTCTGCATGGGAACGAGCAGGACAAAACCTGAGAAGTTGAAGCTCCCTGGGGAGAACAAAGGCACATGGTGGGTAGAGAAGCCATATGGTGACTGCCATCCTGGTTTGGGTCTGTGGGGGCAGGAAGTGCCCCAGCGGGCTGGGAGCCTGGTCCCTTTTCCACCGCTGACTAGTGGCAGCAGCCTCTGGGCTCATGTGGGCAGAAAGTCTCTCCAACAGCTCGGGAACCCACTAACTGTCAGAGATGCTGGAGAGGGAGAAACAGACCTCTCCACCTATCCTTCTCGCTGGACTCCAAGCCTCTTGGGGGTTGATCTTTTGATGACACCTTGCTCCTTCTTGTTCAATGCCACAACCTCTTTCTATGGAGTCTCCCAAAGCCTCCGGCATCCTTCCTTGAGACCCACATCTGATCTATGTTTGTCTGTTTGTTTTTTATCTTTCACCTGAAACTTCTCCTCCTTACTGAGATGCTCTGGGAGCTGTTGTCTCTGGTCAGCCATCTTGCCCAGAAGTAAGACTTTTTTTTTTTTTTTTAACTTTAGGATAAGAGATCTTGGATAGGGTAACTTTCAGAGTCAATAACAACAACAATATTTAGTACTTCTGATATTATTTCATTTAAAAAATCTTCAAAATCAATCATTTCCAGAACACCTCCACAAAAGAAATTAAAATAAATTTGGCTCTGATTTTTTGAAGTAGATAGTGCAAAATGAAAATCTAGAAGTCACAAATATTTGAACCATACAGAAATCTCCTTTTTCTTAGAGAATGTTAGCTGGAGTTTCTTCTCCCTCTCTCAGAGGAGCTTCTACCCTGAGTTCGAATGCACAGGACAGAATAAGAGCTAATTTAGAAGATGCTGTAGTTTAAGAATTCTTCAAATAAAAGTTTCTTGTACCTCAAGTATCAAGTGGCATTTTCTTGACTCAAAGCAATATGCAATATGCAGAGAAAAACTACCATAGATTTTACAAGCATTACACTACAGTATCCCAAATATTGTATTAACCATTTGAGGAGACACAAGATAAACAATAAATAATTGTTCAAAACAAAATATCACTTGCCATTTTATGTTTTCTCATAGTATGGGACACAGGGGACAATGAATTAGCTGAGAAAAAATATTTTTCGGGATGTTTTGACAGGAATCACAGAGATCTACTTCCCAGGACAAAGGAAGAGGAATTGAAGAGACTGCAAAGAAAGGGACGATGCATTTGGGGAATAGCAAGTTGACTGACAGTTCAGAACATCAATATGCAAGGAGTCAGAGATTGTGGCAAGATAAGAAGGGCTCTAAATACCTTGGTAAGGAGTCAACATGGTGTGGCAGATTTTCCTGAACACCAATATCCCACAAGATAATCAACATTCCTAAGAAACACACATTTTGTAGTCAGATAAGCTTGAGAAATGGTGAATGCTAAATTCACTTTCCTAGACATTCAAAATGCACCCTAGATGTTAAAAACTCAGACGAATCTTGGAGGACAGAAATCTATTTTATATTGTTCAAACTAACATTTTCTAACTCATTTTATCATGGAACAAATCTGCCCCCCAATCTTCCCATACACACACACACATTCCTTCCTTCTTTCCTTCCTTTAGTTATCTCTCCTGGACACCCCTTAACATCTACTACTATTCACAGTTGTGAGCCCCTGAAGAGAATGACATTATCAAATTTTCATCTGGAGTAAAACATGAAAGGTGGATTGGAGTGGGTTGAGACTAGAGGCAGAGAGACTGAATCAGAAGCTACAGCATTAGATGTGATTAGAATTAATAAGACACAGTTGAATGACAGAGTAAGGTAGTAAAAGTGAAGAGAAGAGGACACAATGGTAGCTCTGATGCTTCTGCCATGTATTGCTGGTGGTTACTTTAAGAGAGAAAATAGAAAGAGCAGGTTCAAGAGAGAAGATTCATTGTTTAGCTTTGGAAATTGTGGTTTTTGCAGCACATTTCTGGGAAGATGTCTAGGAAGCAGTTCAGGATGTGCAGGAAGGATTCAGAAGAGCATCTGGGACATGGTGTTAGGAGTCATCAATATTTCATTGATTTGTGAAGCAATGCAAATGTTAAACTCATAAAGCAATGTATTATGCTAAAGCCAATTTTCGGCGTGAATCCCAATCTACTGTAAACCAAAATTTGGCGTCTATTAATTTGTAAAACAATGAAAACATTAGGAAGTATAGGAAGTCTACAAATCAAAAACCTTGGGTTGTATTTTTAGTTATCCTGGGAACCCAAGATCTAAAAAGTAGATAGAAATGGATCATTTAGCTCCCCTGTGGCTCTGTCTATGATGAGCCAAGGGAATAAGTTGATCATTGAAATATTCAGTCTAGCCAGTTACTAGGAATCATTGAAATAAAAACTAAAAAGAACATGAGTGAATCTTAACTTGTAAAATTCTAAATTCAATCAGTTTTTTTGTTAGAAGCCATGGCCTTTGCCTGGTTATCCCACCTACCTGAAATTCCCCTCAGCTCTTTTTCTACTGGACAAAACAAAATCATCTTTACATCCAAGACAAAGGTCCATACCTTCCATGAAGCCTTTTCCAGCCCTCTTCACCAGCACTCAAGTCAAAATTAACCTCTTCTTTTTTAGAGCTATAACACTTTATACCACTACCACAGTTAGAGCTTGTCATACACAGCATTATTACTAGTTGGGTTTATGTCTTGTATCCAATTAAATTGTGTGCTCCTTCAAAGTAGAGATCTTGTCTTATTTATCTCTTGTTCTCTCACTTTGTCCTCTCTGCCTGATGCTTGGTAAAGTGTTATTCGATTTCTGTTTAATGTGTAATGGGCATCTGGTGAACAAACACATGAATGCATTATGAAATGTGTGATAGCAGGAATAAAAGAATAAATGTAATATGTGAGTGAATGAATGAATGAATGAAGATCTGCCCTGGACAGCTGTGACACTTAATTTGGTCCACATGGTTTATTGGAATTTGTTCTTTGTGCAAATCGAGCAGTCAGGATTCTGAAGCACCTTGCGTGGGATTTTAGGCCATTAGTAACTCAGTACTCAGAGAGGTGCAAGGAGGCCCCACTCATTTCCTTGTATCAACATAGGCACAGCCATTGATTATCTGGTTAGAAAACTGAGGAGCAAGTCATCATGCACAGGTTCTAGATGAAGAAATGGGGGGAGAAGTTGTTTACATCGTAATAGCTTTTGCTCAGAACATCACATTGGATATGAAAAGGCCAAAACCAGAGGAAAATGTCAGACACTAGCAAAAAGTATTATGAAGGTTGATTATATGAACCTTGTCTTATTTGAAGGGTAAAGACTGTACTCCACACCTCAAGTTCAAATTTCCTGTTTAAATATTGTTAGTTTGAATGTTAATCTTAGTTCCATGTTTGATTGCTGGGATTAGGGCTGCAAATATTGATTACCATGAAATGAAACCAGAGATTCATTTCTGAAAAGGAAGCTAAGGAGCACATTTACACGAACTCAAGCAATAAATAATACCTTGCGATTCTGATTCACTCCCAAACCAAAGTGTAATTATTTCCTCTTTTACCATGTTTCTTCTGCCTCCTTTCAGTTGACTGAATGCACATCCCATATCTGGGCGCATGTACAAAACCTAAAGCAAACAATCCAAGTAGCCAAATACCATGGCAACAGAACCAAATTTGACACCACTACATTACAGCAACAAATCTCCACAGATTTCAGAGCCACCACCAGATTCCCTGTTCTGTCCTTCTATTATGAACCCCACTTTCCTAATGAATCTCAGGGAAGCACTACTTCATGCCATCCCCCTAACAAATGCCAAACCCAAGTTGTGATAGACAGCAAGGGAGAAATGCAGAACAGAGCATCCCCAGCTGGGCAAAACTTGCCACCCTGGACATGGTTTGCTTTTGCAAATAATCAGAAAGATCAGGTTATAGTGGAGAGATGCAATCTTGCAGAAAGTTAATGACCTATACACTTCATGGCATGAGACATGGCAACAGAACTAATCCTGATATTATTTTTTCTTTGACAAATCCTAGTATACTGTGTACACGCATTCACTGCGTATTTCTTTATGATGTGATTATGTCATCATATTTATAGATAGACTTTTTTCAAATGGTAATGAAGCCCTGAACTTAAGAGGGCATGGAAAACTGAGGCAAAAATATTGATATGGGTCAATGGACAAATAATTTCCTGTGAGCACAAAACAGATTCAGGCCAAATGTATAGCTAATATTTTCCTTGAAACATTTAAGTTCCTTAAATTTTATTATTATTTTTTTTTGCTTCATGTGCAAAAAGCTCAAATGTTTTATAGACACACAGAGAGGCACAATTGAGCTTAGCATTATCCACTTCAATGGATCGCAAATACCAGTGATTAGACAGGTATAGACTATCACAAAGTTCTCACCACCCCGAGGAAAAGGACCTGAAAATAACGATGGTAACATAAGATTTCCAAAAAGTAAATGACTCCTCTTAATTCTAAAAATATGTCCTCAGTACTTTGTTAGCATAACAAATCCTCTTTTTTACATTATGATTGCAGGAGCAAACAGTATAATAGTTTTGCTCCTTTTTTTATTTTTGTTTACTTTATGTGGTAAAATAAAAAATAGCAATTCTATGATAAATCCCATAATTAAAAACACACATATTTTTATAAAATAGAAATGGAGAAACATGGAGAATAACATAATAAGCATTTACGTTTCTCAAACTTTCAAGTCATAATTATGAACAATGTATCATTTGGTATAGTTCTATTTTATTTTTTACATAATTAAGCAGTTCAGATGAAGCCAGAGTCCTCTTTGACCTCTAATATCAGTGGCCTATGATTCTGGGTGCCAGGAGCAGGAATAGATTTCCAATCTCTACTATTCGAGGTCACTCATAATCAGAGAAGCCCTTGGGACAGGTGATAAATGATACTACAAAGAAACATTCCACACATGGATGTTCTGAGGAAATGCAAAGTGCCTCAGTAAGATGTAAGGATCAGAAACAACTGAGCAGTTACATTATAAATTGTGATCTTTGCCGCATCAGAGTTTTATAGTTTGAGGACCTTCTTGAGCAGGTAAAGCTAAAGAACCCAGTTTTTACATTTCTACCATCATTCCCCCACAGAAGTATCAATTCTGATGACTACACACAAATGAGAGTACATCTGTGGGAGTCTGGGAGTCCATCAGAGAAATTCCAGCACACGGCACATTGCTGGAGTAAAAAGTCCCAGAATAGATGCACTGATGAAGTTTTACTTCACCCATGTCATTCCTCCCCTCGAGTGGCACAGCTCAGTGCCAAGTGAGACTCCCTCAACCCACAATTTCTCCCACAGGGCATACTGAGACTACAGTGAGTGAGAAGCCAGCTCTCCCGGCCCAGTAGGCCCACTTCTTTCCTACCAGAATACTGAGGTGATCAGCAAAGATGAATAGTTAGGAGAGGTTTGGAGCAGGAAAGAGAGGGAGTGAACCATACTAACCACTCTAAGAAACTTCATCAGGAAACCTGACTCTGACCATAAGCCACTTGTACTGCAGAACTCCCAACTCATCCACAGGCATCTCAAATACTCTGCACACCTCAGTAACCCTGGCAGGCAGTCACTGAGCATTCCCTCATGGACAGCAAGTCCATGTGTCTCATGCATACAATAAGCTTGACTTTGTGTCATTGGGAGAAGGCATCCAAATTTATGTGTTTCAGGGCAGTACCATGGGGCGGGGCGCAAAAGAAAAACAGGAAGCTCTCAGCACATGGCCTGGCTTAGCAGGATCTAGGGAGGACATACAATCTTGAGAAATTCCCCCTAAGAGAAAACAAGAGGTGTGCAGTGGGTAAACCCATAGGAAAGGTCCGAGTGGCCCTCAGCTGGGCTGTTTGTTGAAATAGTTTTCACCTGATGCTAGTCAGTAAAGGCTGGAGGAGATGACTGTTTCTTCAAATGTGAAGACAGCAATGCCAGACTTCAAGAACATGAAAAATCAAGGAAACGTGACACCATCAAAAGAACACAACAATATTCCACTAAATGACCACAAATAAATGGAGATCTATGAATCATCTGACAAATAACTCAAAATCATTGTTTTAAGGGGGCTCAGTGAACTACAAGAGAATACATGGTGTGGATGCAGAGAGATAGGAACACTTATACACTGCTAGTGGGACTGCAAACTAGTACAACCTCTGTGGAAAGCAATATGGAGATACCTTAATGAGATACAAGTAGAACTACCATTTGATCCAGCAATCCCATTACTGGGCATCTACCCAAAGGAACAAAAGTCACTCTGTAAAAAAGACACCTGCATCCGAATGTTTATAGCAGCACAATTCACAATTGCAAAGATGTGGAAACAACCCAAGTTTCCATCAATACATGAGTGGATTAATAAAATGTGATATATGTATACCATGGAGTACTATTCAGCTTTAAGAAACAATGGTAATATAGCACCTCTTGTATACTCTTGGATAGAGCTGGAACACATTCTGCTAAGTGAAGTATCCCAAGAATGGAAAAACAAGCACCACATGTACTCACTATCAAATTGTTATTAGCTGATCAACATTTAAGTGCACATATAAGAATAACAATATTAGATGTTGGGCAGGGGGAGGGGGGAGGAGGGGACAGGCATATGCACACACAATGAGTGTTGCACACCTCCCGGGGAATGGTCACACTTCAAGCTCCGACTTGGGCGGGGGGAGGAAGGGCAAGGGCATCATATGTAACCTAATCATTTGTACTCCCATAATATGCTAAAAGAAAAAAAAGATAATAGATGCTAAAACATTTAGAAAAATATAAAGTGCTGCTTAAGATTAAGGTGGAGTCTTTATTTTAAATAAGGCTTATCTTAAGAGTTCTCTTTTCATCGCCCACCAATGAGTTAAGAATTAAAGAATAAAAATTAGATATTACAAACTGCTATTACAATTGGTACAACTTATTTTTTCTATCATGCAGAAACATACATTTGACTAGCAATCCCACTACTGTGCATCTACCCTAAGGAAAAAAAGACATTATATAAAAGAAGACATCTGCACTCGAATGTTCATAGTGGCACAATTCACAATTGTAAAGATGTGGAAACAACTCAAGTGCCCATCGATACATGAGTGGATTAATAAAATATGGTATATATATACCATGGAGTACTACTCAGCCACAAAAAACAATGGTGAACTAACACGTCTTGTATTATCCTGGATGCAGCTGGAGCCCATTCTTCG
The DNA here is from genome assembly GCA_963575035.1 of Avahi laniger. NCBI lineage: Eukaryota > Metazoa > Chordata > Mammalia > Primates > Indriidae > Avahi > Avahi laniger. Next base: position 27,962 of record CAUYSK010127736.1, read on the forward strand.
AAGTGAAGTATCACAAGAATGGAAAAACAAGCACCACATATACTCATCGTCAAATTGGTACTAATTGATCAACACTTATGTGCACATATGGAAGTAACATTCACTGGGTGTCGGGTAGATGGGGGGAGAGGATGGGTATATTGACACTTAATAAGTGAGCTGCACACTGTCTTGGAGATGGGCACACATGTAGCTCTGACTCAGGTGATGCAAAGACAATATATATAACCTAAATGTTTGGACCCCCGTAATATTATGAAATTAAAAATAAAGGGAAAAAAGAAACATATAGAATGTGAGTTTTGAAAATAGAATATAATTATTCTAGGTATATTCCAATTATTCAGAGGTCTTTTATTTGGCAACCTGAACATAGCCTAGAACCCCAAAAGGAGGGAGGATAGAAATTCTATGATCTTGGGACAAAATCTCAATTCACTGAGGCCTCTCACTCTATTCCAATTAGAGAGGAGGAGCACCACCCTTACTAAGCCTATTGGTTTAGTGTTGTATTTAAAGAAAGGTTACTTGCAGACGTGATAAGCTTAGTTGTGTGACAAACAATTAGAATGAAAAGGAGTCTACTAGATGTGAGAAAACCGATACCCTAAGAAGGTACATTTAGTAGCAAAAAGAACAGAAGAATTCTAAAGACAGATTAACTAGAAATGTCAAGTCACTTGGGACTTTTAATGTAGGGGTTCAAACTTCCCTATATACCTTGGTAGACACTGAGCATCTCACTGTGTGGTCCAGCATGGGATCTTCATGGTAATTCTTAGTCCTCAATAGACACCATATCTGGCATGACAAGACAGGGAAGTTTCAAAACGTTTTAGAAAGATTTCTGTCAGATTTCAAAGTTTGCTGTTAGTGGAGTAAGGTTTAATTACCCAGAAAATTCATTTCTGTGGAAATTCTTATATATGGTGCCAAATAAGTGAGGTGTTAATCTGTGAATAAATCTACCAGGTGAGGACTATACAGCATTGTAATGAGAAAGAAATCTGAGATATTGTATTCAAGCCAACTCTATTAGAAGCCATCTTAAAGACAATGTAATACACATTACATTTTAGACAGTGTAATGTCTAAAATATTTCATATGGATTTTTAAAAATTTGAACAACCAAATATGCTAAATATAAAAATGATCTGACAATTTAATAATTCCTGATGCCAGCTGCATATCAGAATCTTACAGGACCTTAAAAATATCACTTATGAATATAAATTATTGGTCAAAACTATACATGTAAATATTGAAAATTGGACTGAATCTGATCTACATTGAAGTCCTGAGCTCCCCCACTTAACTAGTCCTCTAACTTGGCACTAGCCAGCCTCCATGTCATTTCACAGAGATTGCTGTAAGGGTCAAATGAAATGATGTCTGTTGGAGATGCTATGCAAACTGTAAAGTGATATACAAATGTGAAATGTTATTTCTCATAAAAGTTGAACATAGAAAAAAATGGTTTGTAAGAGTTTATTGGTTTGGGAATTTCAAAGAAATCAGATTACAAGAAAACCAAAGGCTTAGTTATACTTAATATATCATGGTACCATTACCATGGGAACAGCCATAGTAGCAAAGTTAAGTGGTCTTACCTTTTTCACCAGACCTTCCTGGTTACAGCCTCTTGCTTTTACTCAAGCCAGAGCCCCTCTTGGACTGCCTTCTTACTTCCTCACTTCTAATCCTAATTCATCCTTCCAAAATACAGCTCTAGGCTTCATGGCCTTTAAGAGGGCTTTATGAACCTCTATCCAAGTAGCTCATCTTTTTAGCGTACACTCTTCCATGTGCATGCTTAAGATATTCACATTTTCTATGTCTTTTTCATGTGCTTCTCTCATCTTCCCAGCTACATGATAAGCCCTAAGAAATTAGAGAATCCTTCTACTTCGGCGTGGCAACTAGCATAAGGCAAGCAAATAGTCAAGCAGTTAATAAATGTAGATTGAAAGAAAACATGCTACAGGCTCATAGCCCTCTTTTAAAAAGGAAAACTATATTTGAAACATCCTAAGAGACAGACAGTAGATAATGCAGATGTCTTTGAAGCCACAGGGAGTTGTATATAATGGCACATAATTGGAGACTCATTGGGAGATTGAGGAAAGAAGTTGTTATAAATATTTTTCATAAGGGAGCAACCTTCAGGTCCTTTCCAATTCTATTCTTATACCATAGTAACAATACTGTCCACAAATGTCTTCTTCAAAGGGCAGTACTGAGCAATATACATAATGTTCCATTTTAGCATTTAAACATAAATGAATAAAAATTACATTGTAATATATCATTCACACATTTATTATCTCCCCTTCATTCCCCAAATTTTATTATTCCTCTGACTGCTAAGGTATAGTGTGGTACTCTTGACCATTTATCAACATAATAGAGAACTTGGATAACATTCACATGTAGAACACCCTCCCTGGGGTCCATAGGGTTCTATACATTTTTCTAGCACACTGGCTATAAGTAGGCCCCTTTTATTTCCTGCTCAAGAAAACCTATCAGAATGCAATTAACAATTATGCTATTATAGAAATAGCATTATATCTGTCCCACTTTTTATTTAAGTAAATCATTAATGATCTTCAGCATTTTGTTAGTAACAAAGTATTTGCAACACACTTCAACACTGCAGTTATAAATCACTGAGGCAGTAAAATGGACTTTGGTTTTGCATTTAAGAACCTGAGTTCAAGTTGCAGTTCTGCCACTTACCTGCTATGAAACTTCGAACATGCTTATTGATCACTCATCCTCAGTTTCTATAAAATGGCAATAATAGTGATACCTATGTCACTGGGCTACTGTGGGGATTAAATACAATGTTATTTGAAAAGTAGTTTTCAAAATGTAAAGCTCTGGGAAAATCTGGGCTACAGATCTCCCTATGTACCTGTGTAATTCTGCTTTCTCTCGCTACCAGGCCCTTGGCTTAAGCCTTGAACTTCTTATCACTGTCTCCTTCCTGACTTCATATAAATTCCTCAGCCCCTTTCCTTCAGAATCATTCTCTTATAGTTGATCCAGCTAACAGTCCCAGATACATGTTTTTTTCCATTAGAACCAGCTATGCTAAGCCCTAACCTCTAGAGGTTTTTCTTACTGTGATCATAATGATGAATTTTAGTGCAGTCTGGGACAGAAAAAAAATTCCTTGTTTTAGAATTTCCCCCACCCCCAGAGAATATTTTAACATACACCAAATTCAGACTCTTGGTTTGGTTTCCCAGTACCTCCAATATCTACCCTCACATAGCCCAGTACAGAAAGACATCTTAGGGGATGCTGAGAAAAGGGATTTACCGCCAAGAACAAGACAAGGATGGAAGGTCTAGGGAAGACAAGATCCAAGTTCTTTAGATGGATAAATTACAATATCCAGTTAGGATGTATTGGCATTTTCAAAATTTGTATGGGAACCTTCGGCAGTAGGGCCTGGCTATACCTACTACTACTGTTCCAAGCTCTAACCCCACATGTTCCAGCTCAGTGGAGCAAACAAAGATTGGAACTGGACCAACCATCGCTCACAATGTTTCTTGGGCCTCCACAAGCAGTCCTGCCATGCCAGTTGCTCTTCCTACTAGTTCTGATCCATATTGAAACTCCCTCTTGCTTACCTACATTGCCTCCTCCCTCCTCCACTAATTAGTTGTCTCAGTTAGGTGAGAATTTTGAATTCCTATGTCTTTACTCAAAAGAACCTCCTTCATGTATACAACAGGAGACTTACACAAGAATATACAGTGGCAAAATCTAATAACCCAAATGCCCATCAACAGGACAGTATATGGATAAACTATGATATATTCATACAATGGAATATTACACAGCAGTCAAACCAATGAACTGCAGCAACACTTATGGATGTGAATGAATATAACTAATATAATGTTAAGCTTATTAAAAGGTAAGTACCCTATGTTGAAGTTGTCACAAAAAAAATGTTCGTATTAAATGCATTTAAGAACTAAGTCACCTATAATAAAAACAAACCTAATTTAATACTTTTAAAAAGTCTAAGTATTAAATACAAGAAATTATCTTTCCTATAAGTTACAAACAGCTAAGTTTTTTAAAAAAAATCTTTTTTAAAAAAATCTTTTAGGAACACATATAAACATGATACAATTATGTGAAAAGAAAATCAAAGGAATGATGAGCTCAGCATTCAGGATAAAGTTTACCTTGGGTGGGAAAGAGGTAAGGAGATCAGAGTGAGAAGGAACCATATGGTTGGATGTAAGTTTTTGACAGTCCTATCTTTTGTCTTTTTTTTTTCTTTCTCTTTACTTTTTTTTAAATTTCAAAATGTTAAGGCAGTACAAATGTTTTTGGTTACATGGAACACTTTTGTAATGTTTGAGTCATGGCTATAGGTGTGCCTATCACCCATATAGTGTTCATTGTACCCATTAGGTACGTTTTTGCCCGTCTCCTCCTCCCCCTCCCCCTGGTTGATTTCCACTGAGTTTTACTTCCCTTTGTGTGCATGTGTGCTCATTGGTTAGTTCAAATTTAATAATGAGTACATGTGGTATTTGTTTTTCCATTCTTAAGATACTTCACTTAGGATAAAAGTCTCCAGTCCATCCAAATTATTGCCAATGGCATTAATTCATCCTTTTTATGGCTGGGTAGTACTCTATGGTAGACGTGCACCACATTTTATTAATCCACCCATGTATTGATGGGCACTTGGGTTGATTCCACATCTTTTCAATTGTGAATTGTGCTGCAATAAACATTGGAGTACAGGGGTCTTTTTGATAGACTTCTTTTCCTTTGTGTAGATACCCAGTAGTGGGATTGCTGGATTGAATGGTATGTTTACTTTTAGCTCTTTGAGGTGTCTCCATACTACTTTCCATAGAGGTTGTACTAATATACAGTCCCACCAACAATGTGTAAGTGTTCCTTTCTCTCTGCATCCACACCAGCCTCTATTGTTTTGAGCCTTTTTAGTAAAAGCCATTCTAGCAGGGATAAGGTGATATCTCGTTGTGGCTTTAATTTGCATTTCCTTGATGATTAGTGATGTCGTGCATTTTTTCATGTTTCTTGGCCATTTGTATATTTTCCTTTCAAAAATGTCTGTTCTTGTCTTCTGCCCACTTTTTAATGGAGTTATTTTATTTTTTTCTTGCTGATTTGTTTGCATTTCTTGTAGATTCTAGATACTGCTAGTCCTTTGTCAGATGCATAGTTTATGAACACATTCTCCCATTTTGGGGGTGTTACATTTACTCCATTGATTATTTCTTTTGCTGTGCAGAGATTTTTAGTTTAATTAAGTTCCATTTGTTTATTTATTTTTGTTTTTGTTGTATTTGCTTTTGGGGTCTTAGTCATAAATTCTTTGCCTAGGCCAAGGTACAGAGGAGTTTTTCCTACATTGCTTCTAGAATTTTTATGGTGTTGGGTCCTACATTTAAGTCCTTAATCCATATTGAGTTAAGTTTTAGGTATGGTAAGAGACAGGGATCCAATTTCATTCTTCTACATGTGGCTATCCAGTTTTCCTAGCACCATTTATTGAATAGGGCATCCTTTCCCCAGTGTATGTTTTTGTCTGCTTTGTCAAAGATCAGTTGGTTGTAAGTATATGGTTTTATTTTGGGGTTCTCTATTCTGTTCCATTGATCTTTGTGTCTATTTTTATACTAGTACCATACTGTTTTGGTTATTATAGGCTTATAGTCATGTAACGTGATACCTCCAGATTTGTTCTTTTTGCTTAGGATTGCTTTGGCTACCAAGGCTCTTTTTTCATTCTATATGAAATTTAGGATTATTTTCTTTGGTTTTTTTCTTTTCTTTTTTTTTTTTTGCAGGGGATATTTTCTTTAATTCTGTGAAAAATAACATTGGCATTTTGATGGGAATTATAATGAATCTTTAAATCACTTTGGGCAGTATGGATATTTTAACAATATTGATTCCTCTAATCCGTGGGCATGGGATGTTTTTCCATTTGTTTGTGTCATCAACAATTTCTTTCATCAGTGTTTTGTAATTCTCCTTGTAGAGATATTTTACCTCTTTAGTTAAATATATTCCTGGGTATTTTATTTATTTATTTGCAGCTATTGTAAATGGTATTGAGTTCTTCATTTGATTCTCAGCTTGGTTATTATTAGTGTATAGAAATGCTACTAATTTATGTACATTAATTTTGTAACCTGACATTTTACTGAATTTATCAATTCTAGGAGTCTCTTAGAGGAGTTTTCAGGATTTTCTAGATATAAGATCATATCATCATCGGCAAACAGGGATAGTTTCACCCCTTCTTTTCTGATTTGGATACACTTTATTTCTTTCCCTTGCCTGATTGCTCCGGCTAAGACGTACAGTGCTATGTTGAATAGAAGTGAAAGTGGGCATCCTTGTTTTGTTCCAGTTCTTAGGGGTTCAGCATGATGTTGGCTGTGGGTTTGTCATGTATGGCTTTTATAATTTTTAGGTATGTTCCTTCTATGCCTAGTTTGTTAAGGGTTTTATCATGAAAGGGTGCTATATTTTATCAAATGCTTTTTCCGCATCTATTGAGATGATTATATGGTTTTTGTTTTTAACTCAATTTATGTGGTGAAGCACATTTATTGATTTGCGTATGTTAAACCATTCTTACATCCTGGGATGAAACATACTTGATAGTGGTGAATTATTTTTTTGATGTACTGTTGGATTCAGTTTCCTACTATTTTGTTGAGGATTTTTGCATCTATGTTCATGAGAGAGAGTAATCTGTAGTTTTCTTTTTTCGTTGTGTCCTTTCCTGGCTTTGGTATCAGGGTGATACTGCTTTCAGAGAATGAGTTAGGGAGGATTCTCTCCTTCTCCATGATATGGAACAGTAGGATAAATACCAGTTCTTCTTTGTAGGTCTAGTAGAATTCAGCTGTGAATCCATCTGGTCCTGGGATTTTTTGTTGTTGTTGTTGTTGTTGTTAGGAGATTTTATATTATTGATTCAATCTTCCTACTTATTACTGGTCTGTTCAGGATTTCTATTTCTTTCTGATTCAAGCTTGGGAGGTTGTATGTTTCCATCTCCTCTAGATTTTCTAGTTTTTGTGCATAGACGTGTTGATAGTAGTCTCAGATGATGTTTTGTATTTCTGCAATATCAGTTTTAATGTCTCCTTTTTCATTTCTAATTGAGCTTTTTGAATCCTCTTCTTGGTTAATCTAGCTAGTGTTCTATTGATTTTGTTTATCTTTTCAAAGAACCAACTTTTCATTTCATTGATACTTTGTATTTTTTTGTTCCATTTTATTTAGTTCTGCTCCAATCTTTGTTACTTCTTGTCTTCTGCTAGCTTGGGGTTTGGTTTGTTCTTGTTTTCTAGTTCCCTAAAGTGTAACATTAGGTTGTTAATTTGTGATTTTGCTGTCTTTTTGCTATAGGTATTTGGTGCTGTGAATTTCCCTCTTCACATTGCTTTTGCTGTATCCCATAGATTTGATAGCTTGTGTCACCCCTGTCATTCAATTCAAAAAACTTTTTCATTTTCACCTTGAATTTTTCATTGACCTAAAGATCATTCAGCAGCAGGTTGTTTAATTTCCATGTATTTGTTTAGTTTTGAGAGTTCTTTTTGGAATTGATTTCTAGTTTTATTCTATCGTGATATGAGAAGATACATGGTATGACTTTGCTTTTTTAAAATTTGCTGATACTTATTTTGTGGCCTAATATAAGTTCTATCTTGGAAAATGTTCCATGTGCTGATAAGAAGAATGTATATTCTGCAGTTTGGGGTAGAATGTTCTGTAAATATCTGCTAGGTCCATTTGTTCTAGAGCTCCATTTAAGTCCAGTATTTATTTATTGATCTTCTGCTTCAATGATCTGACTAGCTCTGTCAGTGGAGTGTTGAAGTCCCCCACTATTATTATGTTGCTGTTTATTTAATTTCTCAGGTCTAGTAGTATTTGTTTTATGAATCTGGGAGCTCCAGTGTTAGGTGCATATGTGTTTGGAATTGCTATATATTCTTGTTGAATTGATCCCTTTATCATTATATAATGACCATCTTTATCCTTTTTTACTTTTATTGACATAAAATCTGTTTTATCTGATATATGAATAGCTACTCCTGCTTGATTTTGGTTTTCATTTGCATGGAATATTTTTTCAAGTTCTTTACCTTGAGTCTATGAAACTCTTTATGAGTAGAATGAGTTTCTTGGAGAGAGCAGATATTTGGGTTGTGTTTTTTATCCAGTCCATTAATCTATATCTTTCATGTGGGGCATTTAGACCATTTAAACTCAATGTTAATATTGATACGTGAGATACTGTTCCAGTGATCATGTTGATTGTTACCTAGTTGCTTCATATTCTCCCTTTTGTTACTGTTTTAGAACAGCTATAAGTTTTTACTTTTGAGTGTTTTTACACTGATATTGACCTTTCTTTTTGGTGTTTAGAGCACTTTTGAGCATTTCTTGTAGGGCAGGTATAGTAATAGCACGTTGCCTTAGTGTTTGCTTGTCTAGGAAAGATTTTATTTCCCCTTCATTTATGAAATATAATTTTGCAGAATATAAAATTCTTGGCTGACAATTATTCTGTTTAAGAAGAATAAAGATAGGCCCCTGATTCCTTCTGGCTTTTAAGGTTTCTGCCGAAAAGTCTGTTGTTAGTCTGATGGATTTTCCTTTGTAGGTTACTTGATGCTTGTATCTTACAGCTTGTAGGATTTTTTCCTTCACTTTGACTTTGGCCAGACTGATGACTATATGCCTTGGTGATGTCCTATTTGCAATGAATTTTCCAGGAATTTGATGACCTTCTTGGATCAGGATGTCTAAATCTCTAGCAAGACCTGGGAAGTTTTCCTCCATTGTTCCCTCAAAAAGGTTTTCCATGCTTTTTGCTTTTTCTTCTTCTCCCTCGGGAATACCTATCATGCATATGTTTGGGCATTTTACATAAACTCTATTTCTTAGAGATTTTGTTCATTTCTCTTGAATCTTTTTTCTTTATTTTTAACTAACTGGGTTAATTCAACAGCCTTGTCTTCAAGCGCTGAAATTCTTTCTTCTACACAGTCTACTTTTTTCTTAAAACTTTCCACTGTATTTTAAAATTCTGTAAATCACTTTCTTTTTTTTTATTTCAGGATATTATGGGGATACAAACATTTTGGTTACATGTTATGACTTTCCCACACCCAAACCATGATTTGAGGCATGCCTTTCCCCCTACAATGCTCACCACGACCATTAGTTGTGAGTTTACCCACCCGCAACCCCCTAATCCCTGAAGAATATTACTACCATGTGAACACCATAATGCTGATCAGTTAGTGCCAATTTGATGGCAAGTACATGTGGTGCTTATTCTTCCATTCTTGTGATACCTCACTTTAGAGGATGGGCTCAAGCTCTATCCAGGAAAATATAAGAGGTGCTAGATCACCGTCGTTTCTTATAATTGAGTAATATTCAATAAATACGTAAACCAAATTTTATTAATCCACTCATGGATTGATGGGGACTTGGGTTGTTTCCCATCCTTGCAATAGTGAATTGTGCTGCCATAAACATTCAGGTACAGATGTCTTTATTATAGAATGTCTTTTGTTCCTTGGGGTAGATGCTTAATAGTGCTATTGCTGGATCAAATGGTATTTCTATTTTTAGCTCTTTGAGGTATCTCCAAATTCTTTTCCACAGAGGTTGCACTAATTTGCAGTCCCACCAGCAGTCTAAAAGTGTTTCTATCACTCCACATCCTCACCTGCATTTG
>CAUYSK010127737.1:0-44205 GCA_963575035.1 Avahi laniger
CCTCAAACTCCTGGGCTCAAGGGATCCTCCTGCCTCAGCCTCCTGAGTAGCTGGAACTATAGGCATGCGCCACCATGCCTGGCTAATTTTTTCTATATATTTTTAATTGTCCAGCTAATTTCTTTCTATTTTTAGTAGAGACGGGGTCTCACTCTTGCTCAGGCTGGTTTCACTGAGCTCAAACGATCCGCCCGCCTCGGCCTCCCAGAGTACTAGGAGTACAGGCGTGAGCCACCGTGCCCGGCCCGTACTTTATAATTTTTAATGGCACTTTTTTCCTGCTTTTTCAACAAGGGGCTTCACATTTTCATTTTCACTGGACCCTGCAAATTATGTAGTCAGCCGTGGCTGGAAAACAAAGACAGTGGGTAGGAACAGCCTCACAGGTGGGATATGAGACAGAGGCCAACAAGCCTGGTACCCTTTCAGACCTACTAAGAATGCCGTTTAAGATGAGGAAATGGAACAAAACACAGCCTACTAGATCAGAACCTTTATAGGTAAAGCAAAGGCATCTGCAGTTTTAAAAATCACCATAAAATTGATAATCCATATACTAAGTTTTGAAAGTCCCTACTCTAAAATATTCTATCACTTTATAGTGGACCCAATTTTTCCTACAATTACAAATGAATAAAGAGTAAATCCCACTCTCTTCTCCAGAATAAAGTTTATTAGTTTTTTTTTCTTTTTTTTTTGTATAGCACTACAAATTTGCACATACTTTTAAGGACATTAACCAAACTCCAGTACAATAAATCTATGAAAAACAGTCATGAATCCCTTTCATTAAAGTTGGATTTAGACCTACTAAACCCATTCTGGTTTTAAACAAATATATGAAATTACTTTTCTATAATGTATTACTATCAGTTAATAGGTGCACTATCTTACATTATCACTGCACACAATCACTACGGACAATCCAAAACAACCTAATAGAAACAGGGGAATAAAACCAAGGAAATGCAAGACCATAAATAAATAAAGCATTCTTTGGGTTTATGGTTCAAATGAATGCAGTGTCAATACTATAGGAACAATAAACTTTTCACTAATGGTGTCTCCAAAACCAAAACACCTCCTACATTGTAGTATATGGGAGGATGGGCATAGGTTATATGCAAATACCATGCCACTGTAGATAAGAGACAAGCATCTGCACATATTGGTATCTGCAGGTATCAGGGGAGGGTCAGGAAACTAATCCCTCACAGATGCCAAGGGATGACTGTACTACTTTATTTGGTGGCTTATCTGATAACCTAAATAGAACTGAATATAGATGTACCACATTTAGAAGTTTTCCACTAAGTAATAAAATGTGACATTTATGGTATTATGTTAACTTTAAGAAGCAAATGGTAGAGTAAAAAATTATAAGAGAAAAAGTAAAAGTTCTGAAATGAGAGTCTGGTAATCTAGGTTACACGGATCAGTTATATCACTGATTTGTTCTGTGACCTACCTTGGGCAAGTCACTTCTACCTCTTTGAATCTGTTTCCCCATCTGCAGAATGGAAGGAAAAATGCTTAGACTAAGCTCTTATTTTTCAGGGTCTCTAGTCCCTGACAGAAGATGATAGAAGCTAAACATCCCATTAGCAAAAATGTATGTTTGCACCAAAAAAATTTGATATAAATTCCTCCTGATATCCATCCTAGCTTCTGTCAGTTAAGACCTCTGTACTAAAAGATCTGTACTAAGTGTCCTGTGCACTAAAATATGCTGATTTTCACAAAAGAACTATATGGATTACTTAATAAAAAAATGAAGCAAAAATAATTTAAAAATACATTACTAATTATACTTTGAATCTCAAAACATATTAATATTTAAACATTGTTAAACAAATTAAAAATTAAAATATAGCAATTTTCTATGAATAAGATTTCCTCAGACCTACAGATTTATTTATCCATGCTAAAATCACTTTTATATATATATTTTAATGCTTAATAATTGAAGGAGCATTAACAAATTTTAACAATTTTAACTATCCCCAAATGGATTAATCTACCTCCTTTCTGGTCCCACTATCCTCTATGTTAAGAATCACAGACTAGTAACAGACAAACTTGAGTTTTACTTCCCATGTAAATTTGGATAGATTACTTAGCATCCACATGTTTGAGTTCCTTAGTCTATATAACAAAAATGAAAGCAATAATAATTACCTCATAGAGTTACTGAGGATTAAACACGCTAATACATGTAAAGTTGTTGGCATCGTTCCTTGAACATAGTAAATACTCAACAAATGTCAGTTATTATTAAAAATAAATTGGAATACAGTGTTCATACTGAGAAATAATGCAGTAACTGCTACTCTTACACATCTCTGGTATACATTTTTGAATCATAAGTGGAAATTTCCAAAAAGTAATTTCCTACTTTTAATAACATAACATTTTTTTCAAAACTACTCTCCTCTGAAAAGATATAAAGCATGTTAACAGATTATCTATATGACATATATGAGAGATGGTGGAGTAGAGTGCAAAGACACCCCGCTTTAGGGCCAAACAGAAGAGTTCAAGACCTAATTCACCCACTTAGTAATTACGTAACCCAGGTCATTTAAACTCTTTCTCAACCTTGTAAAGCTGTTGCAAGGATTAATAAAATTCTTAAAGTATGTAAAGCATCAAGCCCAATATCTGGCACTCAATAAACAGTACATAAATAAACAGTATTATTATTCTTCTCATCTATCCCTGATAGGTGATAAAACTTAGCTTTGCCCAGAGAAGAGGGAATGTACTGGCAAGCACAAATACTTCATTTATAGCACGTCAATGATGAAGGACACTAATTTTATCTGATCAATATAAGAATTAAGGTGGTGTTTTTTGGGTCACATACTTTTTCTAGAATCTAATGAAAACGTGGTCCCTAGCTCCTAGGAAAATTTCAGGGATTTCAGGAAACGCTGTCCATCAGGGATTTTTAAGAATCTTGTATTAACGGGATACTAGCAAGTTATTTCTGGACTTGCTTAAGAATTTGAAAACGTTACTCATCAGTTTTGTGACAAAACGATACATTAACTTCACTCATAAACAAAGCAAATATTAATAAACCCTGCTTTTATTAAACTGTGATTTTTAAAGAAGTTAAAATATCTGGCCCTGTGTGAAAACAAAGCCTGATTAACAGAACTACAAACTATGCTAGAATTAATTCAAATATTCTTAAATGTGATGCTCAAACATACTTACACCAAACCGAAAGGAAAAGAAAAGAAGTTCAAAAAGGCAACAAAGCTGGTTGCATACAATTCTTAGACAGTCTGAATCAATTCAAGTAATCACACGAACCTCTAACTTCCAAAAATATCTACAAACACGAAAGTCATTATTTACAAAAACAAAGCTGAGCCAGCAAATACAAACAGTGAATGTAGTTTATCTTTACTTATACTCCCAGCATGGAATACTTTTATCCTTTGACTTGGATTTCTCAAACTCCCTAGGTAAACAACCTAATCAAACTCTTTACTGTAGTGTAAGAATGAAATCAAAGAGTACCGTATTTGGTTCTCCAAAATGCACGAAGGCAGCTCGGTACTGGACCAAGTTTTGCCCCGATGACCTTGGTCTCAAAGATTCCCCTCCCTCCCTCCTGCTAGTCCATCCACGTGCTGCCGGCTGCGGTTACCCCAGAGGTGGCAGCATGTCAGGGAAGTGCTAGGGGACCCGAATGCGCGAAGGGAACGGGGGTTGCTAACAGCACGCGGGCCGCGCCATCCCTCCCCTCCCGATACCAGCTCCCCAGGAGCGCGCACACAGCCCTTCCCCAAACCAAGCCCAGCGGGATAAACCTGACCTCCCGCCCCGCGCCTAGATCTGCGACCGGGTCTGCAGAGCAAGGTGTAGGGTGAAGCCCGTGGCACAGGAAACCCTCTTTCCTACACGACTATATTCCGACACCCGGCTGGGGTTCTGGGCAGTCAGGTTAAGGGGACAGCCCCAGGAAGAAGGGTACGAAGGCAGAAGGAAAAGTAGGATGGAGAATCCTGCGCCACGCCACCGCCACCTCCTCCTCCACTTCCAGAGCTCCCTGGAGGGCCTTCCCGGTCGCCAGCCCAGCGGGCAGCAAGGCCTGGCGTGGCAGCGCCAGCCAGGGGCCCGCGGATCCCAGGGCCCCGGGGGCGCGGCGTCCTCACCATCAGAACTTTGGCCGCGTTCTCCAGCTGAGCGATCACTTCTGGGGGCCCCAGCGCCGCCGCCATCATGGTCTCTCTTCAATGACGCGCCATGCGCTGCATTCTGGGAGCGGGCGGCGCGGCCGGCCAATCGCCGCCGCGACCCTGGAGACTCACGCGCTCCCGAGGCTGTCGCAGCCGCCCTCAACGCCGGCGTCGCGGCGTCGGCGGCTCTGGCCTGGCCAGGCGGCGGGGATGGGACTGGAGTGAGCCGGGCCGCCACGCTGCGGCGGGGGCGGCTGCAGCCGGCGCCCGGCGAAACCCTGGCGGTTGGCCCCGACGGCGGTAGCCGAGCGTCCGGCTCGGCTCCCGGCTCCGCGCATGCGTGCTATCCGGTGGCGCTGCCTGGCGGTCCCCCCTGCCCGCGCGCCCAGCCACCCGCTCGCGCACGCCGCCCCAGCACGGCCCGGACGCCAGCCCTCTCGCTCCGTTCTCTGCCCCTCACACCGCCTCCCCGCGTCACTCGCAGCCCTCCACTCTCCAGCGCCGCGCAGGATTTCTGAAACGTGGAACCGTTCCCCCCTCTTCCTGCTCCTGAGAACGCACCTCCTTCCAGAACATCTCTGTCTCCTGCCTCCTACTTCTCTGTTCCTTCTTGCCATAGGGAGAGAGCAGTTCAGGATGGAACGCTTCGTTTTCTTACCGGAGGGCCTTCTGCAGGAGAGTTGTCCAAATTTATTTGGACAGCGGGCCGCTGCGAGACTGTAGCAGAAAAATCCGTCTTTGGCTCTCGCCTTTCTCACTTTCCAAGGGCTGTTTCACATGGGAGAGAGACAAAACAGGGACAGAAAACCCTGACCTTGACTATCTGGCTCCATGAATCCAGTAAGATCAGTTCGGTCGAGTTTAAGGAATTCGTAATAGTAATGCCAATTATGGAACCCGTCTTGAAAGGTACATTCTAATAATGTACCTTTCTAGTAATCCAAACTTACCTCCAGGGCTTCAGTTGCCTTTACCACATTCTAGGCAAGTGGTCCTGACAGTAGTATTCAAACCAGCTTTAACTGTTAAATTGTTTGAGTGAGGAGTTTGCTTTGTTTTGAGCTGACATCTACATTTCTGTAACTTCTACCTTTTGGTGCTTGTTCTGCTTTCTGAAACTACACAAAACATCAAATTTATTTCAGTGTTTGTAAGTTTCTTCTGTTGAAATTTTCCTATGTTTCTTCAGCCTACTTATAAGTAAGCCATTGAAAAACATGCTGTTTCTTGTATTTGACATCTCTACAACCTGAAGTTGAGAAAGTGAATTAACAAGATTTTTATTGCTTGAGAAACAAAGGAAGTACCTTTTATTTTATTACCAAAGGGTAAAATGAGCCAAAATGCAGTTAATGGCTCTTTTTAGAAACTAAGTGGGTAATCACAGCCCCTAACATAGACACTTAATAGTCAACCAAGTACAGCATTCTGCAAAAAGATTACAAAATGACTCTAGCTGCGACAAAGAGTAATTACCAAAGGTCAGTGATATATCTGCAAAAGTGTAGATAAATGAATAGTTTGTGACATTAAATGTTTGAGGCTTATAATGCTTCTGATTAGGCCTTAGGTTCCAAAGCATTTGTTTTGTGCAATTACATAAGAACTTTGCAACTAGACCCCTTTAAAAAAGAAAAAGGCCAATACAGTGGCTCATGCCTGTAATCCTAGCACTTTAGGAAGCCAAGGTGGGAGAATCGCTTGAGGCCAGGAGTTCAAGACCAGCCTGAGCAACATAGCAAGACCCCTGTCTACAAAAAAAATGTTTTAATTAGCCAGAAGTGTTGGCATGCACCTGTAGCCTCAGCTACTTGGAAGGCTGAGGCTGGAGGTTCCAGTGAGCTATGATGATGCCACTGCACTCTAGCCAGGGCAAAAAGAGTGAGACACTGTCTCAAAAAAAAAAAGAAGGAAGGAAAAGTATGCTATCCATTGTGAGGATGAGTATGCTTCCTTTCAAATTAACAGTATTTTGAATTTTGAGGCTTTATTAAGTGGGTTATAACTGGGAGCCATGAATTTCAGGGAAAAAATTGAAGTTGTAGAATCTCAATATTGGAAGACACTTTAGAATTTGTCTACTAGTTAACTCCCCTTCAACGTCTGACTGTTGTTATTCCTTGATTTATTATTCAATAACAACACTCTCCTGGGGTGGGGATGGATGGGGTAGTATTCCAGCCTAGCATGTGTTCTTCATATCCTAAAATAGAAGAGAAGGAGAAAGTTGTTCAAATTCAAATAATTTCTCACTAGGCATGAGAGAGATGTTTGTAGTCTGGAAAAGGGCAGATGCCTGGTTAAAAGGTTCCTGAAATCAAGCACGTTTCACAAATAACATCCTCTCTGTTTTCAGAGTATTCCTTATACAACTGTGATGCCCTGGGCTCCAAAATCATTCCTGCTTACTCTTCACCAGAAGTGATGAGTTGGGTATCATATATGCTTTTCCTTGGAAATATAGGGTTATTTGCTTGTTTGGGGTATTCTTATTTTTTAAATGGAAACCCATGGAATTTGCTTTATAGCCAACTTTACTATATTTTCTGTTTTTTCTAAACTAGTGGCTCTCTGGGAACATTTGTTATACAAAAATATAGTTACCATCTCTGCTGCTCACATCATGATACAAAGAAGGAAACGCCAACTGTTGTGCATAACAGATAATGATACTTTAAAGATAGAAGAGAAAGTAGAGGTGATAGAATCTTAAGATTTTGCAACTGAAAATATGTTAAGGATTCTCTACTAGTAATTAAAATGCCACATTTTCAAATGATCAAAACAAACATTACAGCTTAACATGCTCTCTTGAAAAATAAAGAGTATAAGGAACTGAACACTTAGAGTGTTCCCAAGTACAGGAGAAACCTGAGAAAGGCCACTCTGGACTGGCCGCCAGCTGCCATCGTCAGCGCCACAGCCACCTTGATTGTAGCCCCACCGTGTGCACGTCGCCATATCAGGTGCCACCCAGCTTGTGTTATCAACCTCACTGTGTCCACAGCCACAATCTACACACGAAACCCAGCTACGCGCCTTGCCAATGCCATGTTGCGAGTCACAAGGGGAAGACGGCCAAGAATCCTGATAGATCTCTGTAAACGCATCCATCAGCCTTGCTGAGGTGGCGCGTGCCTGTAGTCCCAGCTACTCGGGAGGCTGGGGCGGGAGGATCGCTTGAGCCCAGGAGTTTGAGGCTGCAGCGAGCTAGGCTGACGCCACGGCACTCTAGCCTACACAACAGAGCCAGATTCTGTCTCAACAAAAAAAAAAATTAAAAAAAAGGAAAGAAATGTTTTAAAAAAAAAGTTCCAAATTCTGAAACACACACACACACTAATTCAATTAGGAAGAAGACCTGCAGTCATATTCCAGGAGAGAGAGAGAAAGGTTATCTATGAAAAAGCTTGCTCTGTGAGAATAATCTCTTCTTGAAAGTCTGGCCCACAGCCAATATGTAATTGTTGGTGCTGCAGGTTAGTTACCTGGACAGATCAGTATTACAATAAAAGGAAACTATTACATGAAAAGTGGGTGTCCCTTGGATAATTTAAAAGTAGTATTTTGAGGAGAATTTGTTTAATTTTTTTTTTTTTTTGAGACAGTCTGGCTCTGTCACCCTGGCGAGGGTGCAGTGGAGTCATTATAGCTCACAGCAGCCTCAAACTCCTGGGCTCAAGGGATCCTCCTGCCTCAGCCTCCCCAGTACCTGGGACTACAGGCACGCGCCACCACGCGTGGCTAAATTTTGTATTTTCTGTAGAGATGGGGTCTCACTCTTAGGCTGATCTCAAACTCCTGAGCTAAGCAATCCTCCTGCCCCAGCTTCCCAGAGTGCTGGGATTACAGGCGCGAGTCACAGCACCTGGCCTGTTTAAGTCATTTTTATCTTTAGGTCTCAATTCCTCACAGAGAGCAACAGTTGCTGAGTTCCACATTTGCTCACTTCATCTACCAGAACTCAGATGGGCTGGGTGGGATATACTAAATCTATGCCTTGGCAGTATCAATTCAAAATTCTCTCAGTGAAGTAAGATATGGAGCAAGATCCCCATGTGGAGAAATAATGAGCAAAGATAAATTGTAAACATCATGGATCCTTAGACAAGAAAATGTCACATAACGTTTGTTTCTTCCTCACACTCTGAAAAAAACACGGCTAGGCATGGTGGCTCATGCCTGTGATCCCAGCACTTGGGAGCCAGAGGTGGGAGGATCATCGGGGCCAGTGTTAAGTCCAGAGCCGAGAGGGAGACACATGAAGCCTCACGTGTAGCAAAATGCTGTTTTCTTTTGAACGTTTGGGCGTAGATGTGCAAAGGCCAAAGAGCATCCACCTTGAGGGAGGGGAAAACCTTGGGTTTTACAGAGGGTTTCTCGGGGGGAGCGAGCAGCACCTGCAGAGACAGGGGAGGGGAGCTTGTCCTTATCGGGGGATAGGGCCGCAGCTGTCAGTGGTCCAAGTTAGATTTACAGCCTCGGACCCTCCAGACTCCCGTGGCTTTTGTTTCCCGGGCTTTATGATCGCTGTCTGAGTATTCCGTCCTATACTTAAGTTTCGGGTTCCCATCCTAAGCCATCCTAACAGCTAGGAGTTGAAAAAAACAATTGTTTATCATTAAGAAACCAAGTAGCATTAAGTGATTCCTGTAGCACTCACAACCTGATTATCAAAGGACTAAATGTTTTAAGGTTTTCTGATGAGGTAGGGAGGTTCTTCTCTTTTTATTTTTCTCAAATAACCATTGTAATCTAGAAGTGAAGAAGAAAAAGCTTGAGACTGGTTTTCTGTCTCTAGAAATCAGATTTCTAATTTTTAGAAAATGGATTTGACCTACTGAAATTTAGAAGATTCTAGTTATCACAATAGTTAGCTTTTCTGCCTGATTGGGTAGTTCAAAATAATTAACACATAAATTTTTTAGAGACGAGTCTAGAAAATGGTGACATTTTAAAAGCTTTCAAATGTTCACATAGAAGGCCAGTTGTGGAAAGAAAAAGCATTTACAAATGACCAATAAGCATACAGAAAATGTTCAAGTTCACTAATATCAACACAACTGACATTTTATTCCTATCAAATTGAAAGGAATGAGTGTTTTAAAAGGCAGTACCTGAAGTCTGCACAAAGGTACATAAAAAGAAAATCACAGGCTCAGGGCCACGCCCCCAACTCCTTATACCAAAGGGAAGGCAAAGGCTTCATGCACCTGTGAAGAGCTGCCCCACACATCCTTCCTTAAGGAAGTTTCTTCCTGGCCTCCCTTGAGCAAGGACATGCAAACTGTAACTTCAGGTCCGCAGGCCACGTCCAGCTCCTAAAACTCAAGTCTGTTCCACTCCACACCAATGGTGACTTGCAGGTTTATATCTCCAGATGACAGAACAGACAAGACAGGATCTGACCTTCCTCCATCTAGCCAGGGACCTGTACATAACTGATGCTTCCTTTACTTCCTGTTTTTTCTTATTGCAAAATGTGGATTTCCTGGGCCTCACAAGAATGTAACCATTGTGCCTCACCACTGCCCCTCTCTATGACGTTAAATGCTGACTCTTCCAAATTCAACCTTCCGCAAAACAAGCACAGGTCTGCCAGTGGTTCAAGTTTTTCCCTGGGGCATCCTCAATTTTGGTTGAACAAACTCTATTAAGACTTTTGCCTCAGCACTTGTTTGGGTGTCCCTCATTTCTATCCCACACTGATTTTCCTTCACGAGTTACTTGCTTTTAATTGTAATGTCCACAGAATCCCAGCATTGCAAAGAGACACGTTAATGCAAGGAATGTGTTGTGTTCTTATGTTGAAACGGTGAACTACCTTGAGCTAATAATACTGTAGAGTGGTATCTGACAGACACAGCTATGTTTCCCTGAAATATCCGAAAGGGCCCGCTGTGCCCGCAACTCCTGACCTCAAGCTCCTCCCGCCTCGGCCTCCCAGAGCGCGGGGATTACAGGTCTGAGCCACCGCGCCCGGCCCTACATTTTTATTACTTTGAAAAATACCTCAGTTCTGCAGCCTGTTCCTTTTTTAAACGGAAGGCATTTGCCTCATTACCCAGCTGTGGTCCGCACAGCTCTGGCCACCAGGCGGCGCTCACCCCCAGCCGTTTCTCGAAGGATCCGTCGCAGGATGCTTCATTCCCTGATGGAGCACCAGCTGCTCATCACTTTGTTCAACACAAGAAAAGAGTCAGGTGGGTAAGGGGAGGATTAAGTCAAGGAAAAGGGAAGTTAAGAAAAAATAAAACATGTTTTAACACAGGAGGTTGTTTAAAAAAATCCAAAAAAGTTGTTCTGAATATTGGAGGAAGTAGTTTGGCACCTTCACTCCCTTACCAGCTGATGCGGCTTTTTCCTTCTCTTATTGTATTTAACTGACATACTTAAATTGCATATCATCATCTCTACTAAAATGATTCCCTCCAAAGCTAGGCGTTTTACTAGAAACCACATTGGGTGAAACAGAGGTGGGGGGAGGAGCCCCTCCACCCTGGGAGTCGGGGGCCTGGGCCTGTGTTTCGCTCTGGCACACTGTGTCACTCACCGTGACACCAAGGGCCACTCTCGCTCCCTAGCCTGAGCGGCCCACCCCGCCCAGAAGAGAGGACCAATAATACCTTATCTGCCGGGGGCTTGCTCCCAGACAGGATCCTCTCTGGAGTTCCTTGTTAGCTCTGTGCTTCACTTTGGATCCGGCAGTGTCCTTTGGTTGCAAGCAACGAAACCAGCGTTGGCTAACCTTGCCCGTTCCCTCAGTAAGACTCAGGAGGCTCTTCATGACCCAGCCGCTGCCTGTCTCTCTGGCCGCAGGTCTCCCTCGGGCGCCCTGAAGCTCCAGCCCCGCTGCACCCTGCCCGCGCCTCTCCTGCTCAGTCCCTCTCGGGGCATCGATTCCTCTGGGCGGCCTCCCCGGACCTCCCAGTCTGGGTCTGGTCCTGCCTTGGGTGCCCTGGCGGCGTCCTCCACTTCTCCGTCATACCTCGGAGTAGACAATGAAACTACGCCTGCCTGCTTTACTCCCCGTGAGTCGCAGGTGTCAAGAAGCAGGTCTGCCTTCTGCACGGGCGTCCCCCGTACAGAGCGCAGCGTCTGGCACAGAGCAGTACGAAATAAACACAAAGTACTAAGCCTCCCAACTCACTGACAGATCCCCTCTGGGCCAAGGGGAGCCCAGAGAAACCTTAAAGCTGATTCACGGCCATGACCGGATGCGGACCAGCATTGGGCTTTCCTCCCCGAGGGTTAGCAGGACCGCCCTTTGGAAAGACTTGCTCCGCCACTGACCGCAGTCCACCGCCTACTGCTGCCCCTGCCTTTTTGCAGTTTCGACACAAATGACCAGCATTTCTTCCCGATAAGAGGCCGCCAACCACAGAGCGGTTCCATGGAGGACATGCAGTGAGGGCCTTTGTGTCCTCTGCTTCAGCTTTTGCCATCGGAGGGCCCAAAACCCCACCTTGGGTCCTGCTAACACTGCCATTTTTTGCACTTGGGTCCATGAAGTAGCATGAAGCTCCACTGACTTGAGAGTGACCCCCACGAGGGGATGGAAGGACACGTGCAGAGGCTGAGAAAAGACCTCCAAGTAACTGGATTCTGACAAGAGCAGACAGGTGAGAGGTGGAACTTTTGTGCAAGTACAGAATTGTGAGAAAATACGTTTCCACTCATTATCGATCGCCCAGTCTGTGGTATTTTGTTACAGCAGCACAAAACAGACTGAGACCGTCCTTTTGGAGGCATTAGTCCCCAGCTTAAAGAGACAATCAGGAAACTGATTTTAGGAGGCACCACGTAGTTGGAGCAGCCAGGCAGGGAAGGAGTAAGGCAGCGATGCTTCTGAGCCAAAGGCTGTGTTGGACGCACCTGGTTGCTAAGGATACCATGGTGTCCCCACCACCCGAGTATCAGTGATGCGCAAGGAAGGGATGAGGAACAACTGCTTACACCAGTACCCAAACTCAGCAAGACGTTTGTCAGTGCGAGGAGTAGCGCACAACTAGGGAACCGCTCCCCCAGACCTGTGCTGTCCGATATGGCCCCGCTGGCCACGCAGAGCTCTGAGCACGTGCAACATGGCCGGTGTGACTGAGTTGAATTTTGAATTTTAATTAGTTAAAATTGAAATTAAAATTGAAACCCACTTCCACTTCCAGGAAGATGGAGTAGATGTACTTTTTCTTATTCTTCCCACTAAATACAACCAAAACTCCAGGACGTTACACATAAAGCAAACATAAGTCACTGAAAGGTGGAGAGAAAGCAGAGCAGCCAGGAACCTCGGTAGCTAAGGAATGACATGGTGGTAAGTTTTCTAGGCTTTCTTTTTGCCTCCATATTCCAGACTTGGAGCTAAAGAAACTGGCAAACCAGAAATATCAATAAGCACAGACAAAGAGTCCAGCAAAAGGCCAAAAGACGGGGAAGAGGCAGACGGCGAAGAGGTAGACGGGGAAGAGGTAGACAGGCAAGACAGCTGTTAGACAATTGCTCTCCTCCAGGCAGTCACCATGGAGAAACTGTGGCTCCTCCCAACCCATGGCGACAAAGACCAAGTGGGGAGCCTAGAATTGCACCCTTGAAAGGCTGCAGTGTGGTGCCCCAACATTCCTGCCAGGGTGATGTCAGAGAACTCCAGTCGGGAGCTGGGATTTTCATGCCTGTTGGCTGGTAATGCCCCTCCCACCCTGTGAGGAGCTGGACTTCGGTGTCTGCCCACAGTAACAGGATGGCCCTCCCGGCCAGAGCAGTGTCGGAGGAGGCCAAGAGCAGTCAAGATGGACTTACCATTGCCCAGTGGCAATGAGGCCACCCACCCCTGTGGGGTGCACACACGGAGAGGAGGCACTGCCACCCCTGGTTAGCCCTGAGTGTCAAAAGAGGTTGAGTGGGGACTTCTGTCTTCCCAGGCAAAAATGAGACAGTACACCCATGTTCCCTGCCAAAGCAATGTCAATGAAACATAGTTAAAACAAAAGATCCAGGCCAGGCGTGGTGGCTCATGCCTGTAATCCCAGCACTCTGAGAGGCCGAGGCGGGCGGATCATTTCAGGTCAGGAGTTTGAGACCAGCCTAAGCAAGAGTGAGATCCCATCTCTACTAAAAATGTAGAAAGAAATTAGCTGGACAACTAAAATTATACATATAAAAAATTAGCCGGGCCTGGTGGCACATGCCTATAGTCCTAGCTACTTGGGAGCCTGAGGCAGGAGGATCGCTTGAGCCCAGGAGTTTGAGGTTGCTGTGAGCTAGGCCGATGTCATGGCACTCTAGCCTGGGCAACAGAGTGAGACTCTGTCCCAAAAAAAAAAAAAAAGATCCAGAGTTTCAGAATATAACACAAAATTGTCCATCGAGAATCACTCATCACACTAAGAACCAGGAAGATCTCAAAACTCAGAGAAAAAAAATCCATAGATACCAACACTTAGATGACAAAGATGTTAGAATTATCTAATATATATACATATATATATATATATTTTTTTTTTTTTTTTGAGACAGGGTATGGCTCTGTTACAGGGCTGGAGTGCAGTGGCGTCATCATAGCTCACCGCAACCTCAAACTCCTGGGCTTAGGCAATTCTCCAGCCTCCCAAGTAGCTGGGACTACAGGTGCCACCACACCTGGCTAATTTTTCTATTTCTGGTGAGATGAGGTCTCCCTCTTGCTTAGGCTGGTCTTGAACTCCGCCTTGGCTTCCCGAGGTGCTGGGGTTACAGGCATGAGCCACTGTGCCAGAATCATCTAATATTTTAAGTCAGCCATAGTAAAAAGGCTTCCGTGAGCAATTACAATTCACTTGAAACAAGTGAAAAGACAGAAAACCTCAGCGAAGAAATAGAAATCTATAAAGAAGAATGAAATGGAAATTTTAGAAGTAAAAAATACAGTGACCGACGTGCAAAGCTCAGTGAGGACAGAGCAGAATGGAAGGGCCCGCGGGGAGAACTAGTGAACTGGAAGGCAGAATGAAAGAAAGAAATTACCCACAGTGAACGACACAGAAAAATGGAGGGGGGGAAAAACCACAAACCTCAGGAATTAAAACGAAAGATCTAACAGTTGTATCATTAACGTCCCGGAACGTGAGTTAGAAGAGGAGGACAATGAAAAAGCTCTGGATGAAATAATGGCTGGAAATGCCCCCAAACTTTGGCACAAGAAATAAACCTACAGATTCAGGAAGCTGAGTGAAGTACAAACAGGATAAACCCTAAGAAATCGAAGCCAAGACATCTGAGAATTAAACTTCTGAAAAGTGACCGAAGAAAAATCCTTGCAAGTAGCCAGAGAAAAACACCACCTTACCTATCTATAGGCGAAAACCAGTTAATAACAGATTCTCTTCAGAGACCATGCAGGCCAGAAGGAAGTGGCACAATATTTTTTAAGAGCTGAAAGAAAAGATTCTGTTAACCCAGAATCCCAAAGCCAGCAAACATACCTTTCAGGAATGGAGGGGAAATGAAAACATTTTCAAATGAAGAAAAACTAAGAATTTGTCACTAGACCTCTCAAAAGAATGGCTAAAGGACATTCTCTAAAAATAATAGAAAAGATAAAAGAAAAAACCTTAGCACATCAGGAAGAAAAGAAGCAAAAATACCAGTAAATATCAGAGACTTTCTTTCTCCTCCTGAGTTTTCAAGAGTATGTTCGATGGTTGAAACAAAACTTATAAAATTATCTGATGTGAGTTAAAAGCAAA
This sequence comes from Avahi laniger, assembly GCA_963575035.1. Taxonomy (NCBI): domain Eukaryota; kingdom Metazoa; phylum Chordata; class Mammalia; order Primates; family Indriidae; genus Avahi; species Avahi laniger. The sequence goes on from CAUYSK010127737.1 coordinate 14,915, forward strand.
ACCAAAAAAGAACACAGCTATTCAGTGTGGTTTTCTCCCTTAAACGATAGGCCATATGTATTTCATACCAGTGTCCAATATTTTTCCTCCTTTCTAAGGTGAATAAGCTCACACTGTCCACTAAATTTAGGCTTCTTTTGGAAATGGAATATTCTTTGCTAAGAGAAAGCTTCTTTTCTGAAGAAAAAGATATAATGGGGTTAATAATACCAGCATGACACTACTTACGAATTTGCACTTAATAGCAAAGATCTTGATTATGCTAAATTTTGTCAGTAGAAACACAATATTAAAGCAGACACTGAGGCTTTAAAGTTGGTTTATAAATCACATATGGAGGAAGTACGAGGAATTTGATAAACTCCATTTTGAAAATCTGCAGCTGAAAAATAGCCTAGTCCATGAAGACACAGAGGCGGCACACCATTTTGGCTCTTGTTTTTGCCTTCAGGATTTGCGAGGGACACGTAACGTGTGTGAAGAAAACCAGGAACGAATGTAGTACGCTATTTCTTTCCTCAGCAGACTTCAATCACACCCCAAGACGACCACAAATATGTTGAAGCCAAGCCCGCTGTGCCCCTGCAATGCTCTGAGCTGAGTCTCCCTCGTCCACGGAGTCCGTCAAGACGCTGACCGAGCCTGTTCTCAGCAGTCGGCTTCCTGGCCACGGCCCGTTCAGATGGCTCCTCTCAGCGGAGCAGGAGAGACGAAGGAAGGGGACACAAATCCTTTGGGTTCCTCTAAGACAGGTGTTAAACACCAACACTTAAATGATACACAAAATTAGGATCATTGCTTCGGAGGATATTTAAATGGATATTAAGCATACATGAAGATGGTCAATTTCTTTCAAAATAAGAGAAATGTCAAGTAAAATTGTATGAATATACCTCAGAGCAAAAAGGTTGACAATACATTGTGCGGTTGGCAAGCTATAGACAAACACGCCTATGTATTTATTTCTGTTGGGAGTTTACATCGGTACAGTCCCTGTCATCAGGCCTAAAATCTGACTTTCCCTTACTTACAAGCTAGTAAGTCAGCCTGTTCTTTAATGGATGCTGGACCAAGACAAGAGGCTCCTCATCCAAGAAAAAGAACTTTTTCACAACCAGGAGGAAGTGCTGTTTGCATCAGTTCCCACTGGGGCGACATGGAAGACCCAGATGGATCTCGCTAAGGTACACCAAGCTGGGGGAATCTACCTCTTTTATAGCAGCAGTAAGCAAACTTGCTCTTTGACCTGGAGGGAGCTGTCACCTCACCCCCTTACAGCTGCTCATGCAAACCCACCCCCGACAGACAAGCGGCCCAGGCCAGGAGCGGTCAAGCCTTGCATTCTTGGCTCACCCAGCAAAACATGCAGGAGAGCCACGGAGGAATCTTACAGCATCTGTGCAGGGCAATTGAGCAATAAAAACTGCAAATTCACTTAACTTCTGCCCTGGGAATTTCACCTCTAGGAATCTGTCATGCATAATTACTTCCACTTACACAAAATGATGGCCATTTAAGAGGGTATTTATTTTAATATTGTTTATAATAGATCACAAGATCAGAAACAACTGAATGCCTGTCAGTTTGGGACTAGCGTGATTATAACACCCTCACAACGGAATGTCACGTAAGAATAAAGGACGAACAGTTTCTTCACGTGTGACACAGGTTGTCAAGACACATTGTCCAGTGAAGAAAACAGACGGAAAAAAATATGCATGATACTCTTCCATTGTTGTAAGAGGCAAAAAAAGTACATATACATATTTTCTCATACCGTGTGCATAAACTTTCATTTCTCTAACGGTGCACAATAAATTAGTATCATTTGTTGTCTGTGAGGAGGTGAACTGAATGACTGGACATGAAGGAGATACTCTTTTGTGTATCCTTTTATACATTTTGATTTCTAAACCATGTGACTACCTATTTGAAAGACTAACCCAAGCAAATAAACTCGTGAGAGGTCAGGTGCTACAATCGTCCTCTGGGTTTAACCATATCATGTAGGGGCATTAGCTGCTATTCGGGATTTATTTTATCACCGACCATATATATTTGATATCCCACTTAATCCACTCAACAACCCTAACAAGTTATTTTTTGTTCACATTTTACAGAAGAGAAGTTGGTCACAGAGCCACAGCCTGATTTGAACTGTGCATGTCTAACTGGAAGCCGTTTTTCCACACCCCAGGCCCTACCTGAGAGGCTCCCTTCCCATCCCTCTCGTGACAGTGGCCCCAACAGCAGTTTCAGCCTTAGCCACATGCGAACCGCTGGGGAGGCACGAGGGAGTTACTACATGCTGATAAGAGAACCTACAAATTCCAATAAAACATGACATTGACTGCGAGATTTGGATTCAAAATTTTAATAATAAATTGTGCCAGTAGAAGCTTTTCAAAGGCAATGATATATCAATAAATAATAGTTAAAATGAGTTCCTGAGAAAGAACCTACCACATGAAAGTATGTCAGAGCGCTGTAAATAACAACATGGCATTACTATAAAATAGCGAAAATACTGACAGTCACGATTACAAGCACAGCAGACTTCAGAATGTGCCATTCATACAAATGTAAACCGGTACACAGGAATCTTTTTTTTTTCTTTTTAGTTTAGACACTGATAAACTTGTAAGTGTGGTTGCCTAGATATATACTAAATAATGGATACATTATGCTAAGAACTTCAAGGAAAAATATGTGGAATAATATAATGAAAAATATGCATCAGATTTTTTAAAAAGCAAAAAAGAAATTGAACATTTTACTCAAATATAAATCACTTTAAATAGGAATCATACTAATTTGAAATAAGGAATATTTTGTGTTTATCTATGTAGTATATATATACACCTATACTTCTAAGAAAATACGTATGGCTTACTTATTTTTTTATTCCAATGTCACTTTGAAGAATCTTTGTTTTTTTACAAAAGTTAGCAAAATGTATTGTTTAAACCAAGTTAAGATTTGACACTTCAAAGCACACTAAAAAAATGTAAAGAACCATTAGATTACTCAATTTCATCACGGTAACATATTAGCTGTCCAAGACGACAGGAGGAAAAACATTCATTAACCTTTCAGTGTGGCAGTCTGTTGGTAAAAGGTTAAGCAGTAAGGTCAGAGCTACCAAATTCCACATACCAGCTATACCAAGGGTGAAAGAGCATCCTGATGAGAGAAAAGGACACACGTCCATGATTAACTTACATTTTGGGGGCATAGCTAAATTAATCCCTTTTGATGTATATAAGTTTAGTATATGACAAATGTTCAGGTTTACCCGCCCCCCAACAAAGAATCCAATCATACCCAAGACACACACACACAAAAAATCACTTCTCAGTTACACATCTGCATTTCTTTAACAAAACAAAGGATACAATCATAGCAAGGAAGTCACCCACACGATACGTTATCAGCACACTGTGTAGAACACCTCATTTAAAGACACTCGGTAAAAACGTGTTCACAGGACCTGCTGTGAACGGCAGGATACGGTAATTTTATAACAGGAAAACCCTGCTCATGCAGTACTCTCCACACACCAGACACCTGAAATCACACCACATCACCACCTGGCTCACACTTTCTAATATACTATATAATATGCAAAAAGCCAAAAAAAAAAAAAAGCAGCTTTTAACATTATATCACAATTTTGAAATGTGGGAAAAAATGCAAGACAAAAGCCATCGTGTGGATAAAATGGTCTCCGTGACATCTGAGCAGAGTGTTATCTTTTTTTTTACATTATTGCACAGAGATTTCTTATCACATGTTCTTCAGTTTTTATGTCTTTTCCTAAATGTGAGTAAGTGCTATGGATAAAATACAAATGTAGAAAACAACAGCAGCATGATTTGTCAAAGTTAATCCCTATAATTTAGTATAAGAAAAAATGGATATAAACAAAATAAGTGCTCTTTCTAAACTGTACTAAGTTTTTAAAAATATTGTTTTAATGCAAGAAGGTCCTCAAAAGCCAATTCGAAGCAGTGCCGAGTCCTTTTGTAAAAAGCATCTGGACTGTTTTGGGTTTATTCCTGGTGAAGACCAGAATTTCAAGTGACGAAATCGACGGACGAACTGAAAACAAAGCCGCCCTGGGCGTCCGCACGGGCCTGGGCACCAGCCGGGCGCCGGCCCAGGACGCGCGTGGCGGGGCGCCCTCGCCACCTACACGTACACCGGCTGGCAGCCCTCGGTCTGGTCCGCCAGACGGGGGCTTTCTACGTCTGCGCTCTCGGACTGTGAAGCTTCGGCTCCTGAAGGCTTCGGGCATCTAAAGGGGTAGCCATTGTCGTCAAAGAACCTTCGGAAAGTGAACTCGTAGAACGCGTGCTCGGGGTGCTTGGTACTGGGGGAGGTGAGCGTGTCCCAGGCCTTGGCGCCGCCTTCGCTAGCGTCATTCCAAGGGCTTTCTTCATCCACGGGGTCAAAGTTCGAGGTGTCCATGGGGTGGCTGATCGTGGGAACGTAGGGCGCTGGCTGCTTCCGGATGTCGCTGGAGAAGTCGATGGCGCCGAAGAACGCGTGGGCCTTCAGGTCGTCCGCCCCGTCCCTGCCCAGCCGGTGGTCCGCGGCGCAGCACAGCTTGGTGATGAGGTCCCTGGCCTCGGGGCTCAGCTTGACCTGGGCTGGAATGTGGAGCGTGTTCTCCCAGTTTATCACCTGAAGAGACAACAGAACCAAAGTTCCAGTTTGTCCTTGTATGTCAAGGCCAATCTAGGGCCCTTCTGGACAGTGCGTGACGACTTGACTGTTAAATACTTTCAGTTTCATGATGGGAGAGGGGTTAGAACAGACACAGGACAGGACAGAAGCAGCAGTTGGTGACGAAGCGGCTATAAAGTCAGTGTGGTTTCAGTAGGTGGCTCAAAGCCCAAGGTACAGGGCGATGAAATCAAATTCAGACAAGACACTGATTTTCTTTTATCAGAATTACTGTTTAGCAAGAGAATTTTGTGCTTTCCACAAAACTGAAGAGACTGATGGCCGCTGAGTCTTTTCTTTAGCTATGGGGCAAGGAATTTCTGTTGAGCCATCACAGCTCCCGTTCCGTACTTAGTATGGGCAAGAGATGGTCAACTGGGGTTTTGTAAAAGAAGAAAATAAGTAAGTAACCTCACTGAGAGGAAGAATAAAGCTAAGTGACCTCACATGGCCTTGGCCTCAAGTGTTCAACTGTACAAGCAGCCATCTGGATGTTAATACACTTGTCACAGAAATGTGTCTGTTGTAAGGAGAAGACCTGAGGGACTTCTTTCGTGTTTACACTGAGAATCAGGAGGAAACAAGGCCAGCGTAACTGGCTTCGGCTGGGTGATGGGACAGGGGTGAGGCACAGAAGGAGGCGGGAGGGCTGGTTTGAACCTAGGCAGCTGTTTTTGTAGACGTAAAACTATGAAACTCCTAGAAGAAAACTGGGGTGAAATCTTTATGACACTGGGTTTGGCAATGATTTCTTGGATATGATACAAAAAGCACAGGCAACAAAAGAAAAAATAACTTGGATTTCATGAAAATTTTAAACTTTTCTACATCAAAAGACATGACAGAGTGAAAAAACAATATATGGAATAGGAGAAAATATTTACAAAGTATGTATTTGAAAAGGGGTATTCAGAATATATAAAGAACTCTTACAAATCAATAACAAAAAACCAAATAATAAGATTTAAAGGGCAAAGGACTCGAATAGACATTTCTCGAAAGAAAATATATAAATGGCTAATAAGCACATGAAGAGATGTTTGACATCATTCAGCTATCAGGGAAATGTAAATCAAAACCATAATGAGATACCACCTCACATCTTTTAGGGTGGCAGCTATAAAAAAAAAAAAAGGAAAAGAAGAAATGTCGGCAAGGCTGTGGAAAACTTGTTGGAACCCTTGTGCATAGTCAATGGGAATGTAAAACGGTACAGCCACCGTGGCAAACAGTGTGGCTGTTTTGGCAGTTCCTCAAAAAGCTACACAAGAATAATCACATGATCCAGCAATCCCACTTTTGGGTTATATATCCGAAAGGACTGAAAGTAGAGACTCTAATAGATGATATTATCACAACGGCCAAAAGGGAGATGTCCATCGATGGGTGGCTGAAAACGACAACATGTGGAACATACAAACAATGGACTACAGCCTGCTGAGCATTAAAAAGGAAGGACCTTCTGACACAACCTAAAACATGGATGAACCTTGAAGACATTATGCTAAGTGAACTCAAGTAGTCACAAAAAGACAAATACTGCACGATTCCACTTATATGAGATTCACAGGAAAGTACAACAGAGGTTAGCAGGGGCTGGGGGGAGGGGAGAATGGAGAATTACCACTTAATGGGGACAGAGGTACTGTTTGGGAAGATGAAAACATTTGGAAATAGAGTGTGGTGACAGTTGTACAACACTGATGTACTTAGTATCACTTAAAATGGTTAAAATAGTGAATTTTATATGTATTCTACCAAAATAAAAAATCATCATGCAGACAAATTACTGAGTGTTTTAGCGATTCAATTAGGATGCAGTTAATGCCAAATTCCAGTTTTATTGTTCCCAGAGTGAAACTAAGCCCTACTTTAGGGTTTTTCTAATTAAAGGGTTATTAATTTTGGCTCTGTCATGGACTCCAGGGCATATGAAGACTTTCCAGAATTGTATCAGTTGGAAAGTCCACTGATGATTTCAGATTCTCAATTCAATCCTTACGTAATTAAATAATTTATTTCAAAACCAAGTGGCTGTCCTTCTAAAAATATTTAGCATTAAATGATTGAGAGAATAATTACTTCAAGTGAATATTAGGAATATGTACAATTAGCCCAACCACATATCTGATAATTTGCAGACAATAATAATGTAATAACCAAATAAACAAACAGATTTCTTTAGATATACAGCTGCCCCTTGAACAACAGGATTTGAACTATGCAGGTCCACTTTCTTCTACCTCTGCCACCCCTACGAGAGTAAGACCAACCTCTCGTCTTCCTCCTCAAAGTGAAGACAACAAGGATGAAGGCCTTGGTGATGATCTACTTCTACTTCATGAATAGTAAACATAGTTTTCCCTCATGATTTTCTTAAAAACAATTTCTTTTCTGTAGCTTACTTTATTGTAAGAATACAGTATATAATGCATATGACATATAAAATATGCGCTAATCCACTGTTTCGGTTATCAGGAAGGCTCCTGGTCCACAGTAGACTGTTAGTAGCTACATTTTGGGGGAGTCAAAAGCTATATACATGGGGCTGCAAACTAGTTCAACCTCTGTGGAAAGTAATATGGAGATACCTCAAAGAGCTACAAGTAGAACTACCATCTGATCCAACAATCCCTTTACTGGGCATCTACCCAAAGGAAAAAAAGAAAAGACATTTTATAAAAAAGATATCTGCACTAGAATGTTTACAGAAGCACAATTCACAATTGCAAAGATGTGGAAACAACCTAAGTGCCCATCAGTACACGAGTGGATTAATAAAATGTAGTGTGTGTATACCATAGAGTACTATTCAGCTATAAGAAACAATGGTGATCTAGCACCTCTTGTATTAACCTGGATAGAGCTGGAACCCATCCTAAGTGAAGTATCACAAGAATGGAAAAACAAGCACCACGTGTGCTCGCCAGCAAATTTGTCTCACTGATCAACACCTACGTGCACATATAGGAGTAACATTCACCGGGTGTCGGGCAGGTGGGAGCGGGGATGAGAGGACGGGTGTACACACCTAACGGGTCCTGTGCGCACCGTCTGGGCGATGGACATGCTTGAAGCTCTGACTCAGGCAGGGCAAAGGCAATATACATAACCTAAACATTTGTACCCCCACAATATGCAGAAATAAAAAAAATAATAAAGTTAGACTTGCGAAAAGTAGAAAGAAAAAAAAAGCTATGTGCAGATTTTTGAGTGTGCAGGGGTCGGCGCCCCTAACCTCCGTGTTGTTCAAGGGTCAACTGCGGTGCATGAAGTTCTGCTCTCCGCGGGGCAGGCTCAGGGGGTGGGGGCAGATCTGCCTTTACTGCCCCCACCGTTTGTAGCTCTTGCCTGGAAATAACAAGATGGCAGATGGCCAATGGCTTAAACAAAATTTCAGACACACGTGTATATCAAAACTCAGGTTCAACTCTGTGGCTTTCCTTATCAGAACAGAAAGTTTTAAAGATACATAGTAATTTTTTTAAATGATACTATTACTTAAAAAGATCCCATTGCATATTCCTACCCTACTCAGGATAAGAGGTCAAACTCCGACCAAGGACTCATGGGTGCATGAGAAAAGCAGGTGCTTTTGCAGCAAGCAGATGTGTTTCCTCCCTAGTTACCTTCAGCTGGGTTTCTGTGGGAGTCGGTGCCAAAAAGGGTGGTTGTCCCACCAGCATCTCGAAGAGAATCACTCCAACGCTCCACCAGTCACAAAGCTGGGTGTACCCTGAAAGACAAAGCTCCCTTAATCCCAACACAGGCAGGACTTGTCAGGTTTGGATTTTATGAAGTCCTGAACACACGGATTTACTGTTAAATGCAAAAGCACAAGGAAGCGGCACCATGCCATGTGAAAGAAGACAGAGCCCCATCAGCGTGTCCCCTTGCACGGTGGCTCAGCAGAGCAGGCTGGAAAGAGCCCACGCCACGGTGCTCACAGTCGGCATGGGACATCACGGCCACTGTTGTTTTCATGTTTTCAATCATTACTCTGTGATCGACACAGGATGCTTTTGTAATAAGAGAAAAGACCTTTTAATTTAAAAAGATTACTGTTAGCAAATAGGTATTACTACTTACTAATCAGAAAATTAAGCTTTTTGCTTTCTTTTTTTAAAAAAGATACGGGGTCTCGCTCTATGGCCCAGACTAGAGTGCAGTGACCTGATCACAGCTCACTGCAGCCTCTAACTCCTGGGCTTAAGCGATCCTCCCGCCTCAGCCTCCTGAGTGGCCACTATGCCTGGCCAGACTTTTAAGTTTTACTGAGTTAGATGACAGAAACCACTCTGAGGGCCACAGGATCTCTACTCAGTCTGCCTACATCACACATTTCCGGGCTCTGGCTTTAACTGCTCCTTGCCCAGGCTCCTAGCAGTTAGCCAGTACCGCATCTACCACCGCTGTGCCGGGCCTGACTTTTAAGTTCTTAAAGATCACACGAAGGGACATAAATTAAAATGACAGGGACCGAACAATGTGAAATGCTACGGCCCACAAATAGTCAGGTGAGGGCCGTCACAGAGGGCGTCCTGGAGAGGCTTCTCAGTCAGTCTTGGAAGGAGTTGAGGAACGTACAGATGAGGAAGAGAAAGAGAGGCCTCTGCAGTGGGCACTTTTGATTTTCTCCCGCTTTGCCTTCAGAGCCCCACAGCCCAGGGAGGCCAAGCTCGTCACTGATGCCACCTAATCTCTGCTGGCACTATGCCAGGCTGGCCCTCTGTGCCACCTCTTCCTGTCCCGGTTTGGCCCTGGAAGCTGCAGAATAGCTGGAACGCTGCCCACGGCAGGAGGAAGTGAGACCTTCACTGGGCACCCAGTTTGTATTCACAGCCCCTCAAGGTCGTTACTGCTCCATACGGTGCTGAGTGGCTGAGTGACATGCCTTGGATCACCACAGCTAACCTAAAATCCTAGGCCTGAGCTGGGCCTGGCTGGCTCTAAAGACTTCAGACAACACAGGTGCTGGCAGAGGCTGTCCACCTCTGGATTCCTTTCAGAGTCAGGTCAACGCTGCCCTGTCACTACGGACCAGGCAGGATCGCTAAAGGATCCCTCGTACTGAGCCAGATGTTGTACTTAACAGAATGGAGCATCTATCCAGGAGACAAATTTTGCAGAGCAAGTAATTTTACACCTACTATTGTCTCAAAGTGCACCTTCCGGCCCTTGAGGTCCGGCAGGGAGAAATGGGGGAAAACAGCATTTGTACACTGTCCCTCAATGCCCAGCTACACATGGCACATCTCGGCTAGGAGCCTGGGCACAGAGGAGTTAAAGCCAGAGCTCGTCACCGTGTGATTTAGGCAGACTGAGTGGAGGTCCTGTGGCCCCCGGAGTGGTTTCCATCATGGAACTGTGTAAAAACCAGCTGTAGTGTCATTCCCTCAGGTCCTGGGTAGAGAGCCCAGGGACCTGCGGACACTGGCCTGATGGGGCGTGAACTCCATCACCCTGGGAGCAAGGGCACTTCCAAAACAGAAGTGACATACGCTGGAGGCTTGTTTGTTATGGGAATATGTCGCTCGCAGGCTTCCACGAGGACAGAATTATGGCTGGAATATTTAGCGTCTTGGAACGCTAGAGCTGGGAGACTCTTAGAGGTCAGCGGGCGCCACATGCCTGAAGGTCACAGTCGCCGCACGTTGAGGCAAGCGTCCCCCAGCGCGTACCTTTGCGGAGGAGCACCTCGGGCGCGATGTAGTTCGGGGTCCCCACCAGGGAGTGCGCCAGGCACCGCTGGTGCTGCTTCCGCGCCCTCTGCTCCAGGGTCTTCAGCCTGTCTCCACACCGACAGTTGGACACGTCGTCCCAGAGGTCGCTGGGCTCCATGCTGTCCTGTCTGACGTGGTTCCCTTTACCCGACAGTCAGGGTGGTAAAGGAGAGAACAAAACATGAAGAGAATTGTCACTGTGTTACAATGCAACAAACCCTTGGCTTAAAACAGACAAGTAATTCAAGTCAGCTCTGACGCAGCAAGACGAAGTATCGTCCCCAGCTGCTCCACAGGGACAACCTGCTGCTCCCGGCTTTGAAACATGTCGTGAGGTCAACGCCAGCACGAACGACAGCTGAGGCAATCAGCCGGCAGTGGGGCGCCGTGAGACAGGCGGGAGGAACATCCTTCCTAGCACCCAGGCCGGCACCCACGGGCTCGCACTGTTCTCACAAGACGTGTCGAGATGAGCATGGAAAAACTTAAGACGATTTAAAAAATATAAACCAAAATGACTGGAATGCCAGAAAATGGGAAAGAATTAAATAATTTAGAGCTAGTTTTGAGTTAAAAAATGAAAGTCTGAGCTATGATAGTAAAATAACTACGTCAAGAATCCAAGCCGTAAGTAAGATAATGACCAGCAGTTTTTGACTTTCCCAAATAGCAGAACTGCAGGAATGGAGTTAGACGATACGTTAGAGAGATTCAAGTTAGCTGTAAGAGAGGACCGCTTGGGAGGTCGTGAGTCTTATTTTCCAAGCCCCACAGCCTACTGTCCTAAAAATATAGTAAAACTTAGATCCACTAACTTAAAAAAAATAATCTCCCACATATTATACTATTCCTTTCAAGAGGGAAGGACGTCACACCAAATTATAAACTAATGGAGTGGCAGATGATTTAAAGTGATTAAGAGCCACCGGGATGGGGAACAGCTGCCTCCGATGGTTTAGTGATACCTAGACGCGAACAGTGGACGCGGCACGCCTGAGACAATACCTTTCTGGTAGTATTTGGAATTGTGAGTCCACCTGAACCCAGTGCACAGGCCAAAGTCTGTGAGTTTGATGTGACCATCCAGATCTATCAAAATGTTGTCGGGCTTGATGTCTCGGTGGATGAAGCCCATCTTATGGACACTCTCGATGGCCAAAGTCAGCTCTGCGATGTAGAACCGGGCGAGGTGCTCGGGGAAGACCTCCATCCGGATCAGCAGGCTCATCATGTCCCCGCCCGGGATGTAGTCCATCACAAAGTACAGGCTGTCTTTGTCCTGGAAGGAGTAGTAGAGTTTAACCACCCACTCATTGTCTGCCTCGGCCAGGATGTCCCTCTCGGCCTTGACGTGGGCCACCTGATTCCGGTTCAGGACGTCCTTCTTCCTCAGCGTCTTCATGGCATACAGGGCGTGCGTGTCCACCTTACAGGCAAGGCACACTTCTCCAAAGGCACCAATCCCCAGGGTTTTGATTTTCACAAACATAGACTTGTCCATCTTGGCCCTCTTCAGCCTGTTGTAATTAGACTCCTTCTGGTAGAGGATCTTCCTCATCTGTTCCTGCTCGGCTTCACAGAGCCCAGCCTGCGCAAAAGCAAAGAGAAAAGCATCATGTCAGAGCGATCTCTGACAGCACGTTACCGGGATGGGGGATGCCCTGGAACGGAGAGGCCCCTGACTTACTTTATAGAAAGGAGTATAGACAAGAATGAGTTTAATATACAAGTAAGATAATAATTGGTTTTGTTCTTTATATCCATATACAGACCCACATCTGGAATCCAAAGGTAAAACAAAATAGAGAGTTCTCCAGGTGACTTTAGGCTCTAAAAACAAAGGGAAATCTCCAGTAATAAAAATCTATGGGAAAGGGGACCACAACATTCCTGGAACTGTAAGAGCCACCTAATATTTCAATAGCTCAGGGAAAATGGTAAAATAGGAAATAAAAAAGTTAATGATCAACATATAAAAACCAGTAGCATTTCTACACACCAATAATGAACTAGCTGAAAAAGAAATCAAGACGTCAATCCCATTTACAATAGCTACACACACACACACACACAAAACCAACCCTAGGAATATATTTATTAGAGGAGGTGAAAGACCCCTAACAAGGAAAACTACAGAACACTGATGAAAGAAACTGAAGTGGACACATAAAAATGGACATCCTATGCTCATGGATCAGGAGAATTAATATTGTTAAAATGACCATATGATGCAAAGTAATCTGCAGATTCAACGCAATCACTGTCAAAATACCAACGACATTTTTCACAGAAAAAAATCCTAAAATTCATATGGAATCAAAAAAGAGCCCATAGCCAAAGCAATCCTGAGCAAAAAGAACAAAGCTGGAGGCATCATACTACCTGACTTCAAAATATGTTACAGAGCTAAAGTAACTAAAAGCAGCATGATAATAGTATAAAAATAGTCCAGTGGAACAGACCAGAAAAGCTAGTAATACTTCGACATATTTATAGCCACCTGATTTTCAACAAAGGCGCCAAGAGTATACATTGGGGAAAGGACACCCTCCTCAATCAGTGGTGCTAGGAAAACTGGATATCCACTTACAAAAGAATGAAACTAGACTCTTATCTCTCACCACATACAAAAATCAACACAAAAGGGACTAAAGACCTAAACTAAGAGGCAAAAGTATAAAATTACTAGAAGAAAACATAAAGGAAATACTCTAGGACATTGGTCTAAGCAAAGATTCTTTGGCTAAGATCTCACAAAAACAGGCATCAAAAACAAAAATAGACTAATTAGACTGTAATTAGACAATATTAAACTAAAAAGCTTCTGCACAGCAAAAAAACAAATAGCAGAACTGCAGGAATGGAGTTAAACAATACATTAGATAGATTCAGGTTAGCTGTAAGAGGCAACCTGTTGAATGGGAGAAAATATTCGCAAACTATTCATCTGACAAGGGACTAATACCCAGAATACATGAAGAACTCAAAACAACTCAACAACAAAAAACCAAATAATCCCATTAAAAAATGGGCAAAGGACCTGAATAGACATTTCTCAAAAAAAGACATATGAATGACCAATAGGTACATGAGAAAATGCTCAACATCACTAATCATCAGGGAAATGCAAATCAAAACCATAATGAACCATCATCTTACCTCAGTTAGAATGGTTATTCTCAAAAAGACAAAAAATACAGAAGTTGGTGAGGATGCAGAGAAAAGTGAACTCTTATACACTGTTGGTGGGAACGTAAATTAGTAGAGCCACTATGGAAAACAGTATGCAAATTTCTTAGAAAACTAAAAATATAACTACCATATGACCCAGTAATCCCACTACTGGCTCTTTATTCAAAAGTGAGGAATTCAGTACATCAAAGGGACACCTGCACACCTATGTTCACTGCAGCACTATTCACAATAGCAAAGATACGGAATCAACCTAAGTGTCCATCAACAGATGAAGGCATAAAGAAAAGGTGGTACGTAGACACAACGGAATACTATTCAGCCAGAAAAAAGAACAAAATCATTTGTAGCAACAGGGATGGAAGTGGAGGACATTATGTTAAGTGAAATAAGCCAGGCATAGAAAGTCAGACACCGCATGTTCTTACTCATACGTAGGAGCTCAAAGAACTGATCTCATGGAGACAGGGAATCGAATGATAGTTACCAGAGGTGGGGAAGGGTGTGTGGGGGGAAGGACATGTGTGTTAGGGAGGGGCAGGGGATGAGAGAGCTTGGTTAATGGGCACAAACATATAGTTAGAAGGAATAAGATGCAGAGTAGAGTGACTGTGGCTAACAACAATATATGGTATATGTCAAAATAGCTAGAAAAGGCTGGGCACGGCGGCTCATTCCTGTAATTCCAGCACTTTGGGAGGCCAAGGCAGGAGGATCGCTTGAACCCAGGAGTTCAAGATGAGCCTAGGCAATATAATGAGACCCTGTCTCTAAAAAAATAAAAAATAAAAAAATTAGCCAGGCATGGTGGCTCACGCCTATGGCCCTAGCTACTCTGGAGGCTGAGGCAGGAGGAGCACTTGAGCCCAGGAGTCTGAGGTTGCAGTAGCTGTGGTTGCGCCACTGCACACAACCAGTGTCACCTGGGCAACCAAGCAAGACGCTACTCAAAAAAAAAGGCTAAAAGAGAGGACTTGAAATGCTCCTAGACACATCCTACGCATGTAACAAAATATTACATGTACCCCATAAATCTGTACCATTATTCACCAATAAAAAATAAATAAAAGCTATATCTAAAAAAAATCAATGAATATGGAATAGCTGGAAGAACACAAGTTTGACTTTTAGGGTTTTGCAATTATTGGCTTTGTGTGATTTAAATTTATTGCTACACTTTTACTCAAATAATTTCATTAATAATTAACTTCCTTAGTACTTTAGTGTCCAATTAAGGTAAATTTAAACCATTATTTACACAAGGAAGGCTAAATTGATCACTACTAGATATATTTTTCTTTCAAAATCACACAGAATCAATTTATAAAACCTCAAAGTTTCTGCTTGTTCAAAATGTTATATTATTAGTAAATCATCCTTGATGAATTTCATTAAAGAGTAAGGACACGCCATAAAAACCAGTTTGCTATAATATTTTACCTGTTAGCTACACTGGGCACAGCTATCACTGATTCTTCTGAAGGGCCGGGGAAAGCGGAAGGGGAAGGGGAAAGGACGGTCACTACGTTTGCAACTTCTCCAAGCTGCCGACCCCAGAACCGGACTGCTGCCTGCGAGACGCGAGTACGATAGAGGCGCACACCGTCAAACGGAAAAGGGGTTCTGCCTTGCTTCAAATCACCAACTGAACGAAGGGCGCGGGGAACAGCAAGAGTGAAATGAGAAATTACTTTGGCCATTTCCTGCTCCAGCTGCAACCTGCGGTTGACCTTCTGTTGGTAGGTTTTTATGACGTTTTCCACATGCTGCTCCATGAAGAACTTGAAGGCGTACGGCGAGTAGCTCTTGATGCGCGACTCCCTCTTCTCTTCGTCTCTGCTGTTTTTGCGGACCGGAACGGGGGAGGTCTGGATCTGCTTCTTATCTTTCCCGCCCTTGTCCCCCTTGGCGCTCTTGTGGCTCTTGTCGCCGGGCTCCGGGCCCCCGCGCAGGCTCTGCTCCACGCCCGCGCACAGGCTGTCCAGGTCGAACTGCTCCGACTTGCTGCGCAGCAGCAGGTGCTTCGGGTAGGGCGGCGGCGGGCACCTGCGGTCCGGGCCGCCGTACTCCACGTCCAGCGGGTAGGCGCCGGCGCAGCCCAGGGCCAGGCCGTGCTCGTCCTTGGCGTCCAGGCCGTCCCCGGCCGGCGCGGGCGCGGGCACCCAGGCGGGGTGGGACGGCCCCACGGCCGTCTGCGGCTCGGGCCGCAGCACCCGCACGCTCTTCACCGGGTGCAGGATGTGGGCGGCCGTGACCGCCGTGACGGTGTTGGGGGTGGGCAGCGAGGGCTCGGCCTTGCCGGGAGGGCCGGCCCGCGGCTGGTGGCTGTTGAAGGAGTTGGTCCTGCTGGGTACCGGGCCGTCGGGCCGGAAGGCCACGTGCTGGCGCGGCGGCGCCTCCAGGCCCGGCTTCTGCAGGGAGTCCCGGCGGGCCAGGGTGGCGGCCGGCCACGGCTGGACCGGGCTGCCGCCCAGGTCGTACAGGTCCACGTTGAGGCTGTTGCGGGAGGGGGCCAGCAGGCTCTGCGGGGGGCTGTCGCCAGCGAACACCAGGCCGCGGGAGCCCAGCACGTGCAGCTGGTGGGCGGCGGGGCCGGCCTGCTTGTGGTGCGCGTGCGCTGCGTACAGCCCGGCGGCAGCGGGCGCGAAGGCGAGGCCGGCACTCGGGGGGCCGCCCTGGCCCTTGGCAGGCAGGCTGGCGTAGCCCCCCGCCTCGGGCGGCGTCTTGCTCTGGAAGGAGGGGCTGCGCTGCACGCCGTAGCCCAGCGGCTCCCCCTGCACCAGCAGGTGCGGCCGTCCGTAGTGCGCGCCCTGCGGCGGGAAGTGCGCCGCAGCCTCCGCGCCGGCGCCGTAGCCCTTGGGCTGGTGCTGGTGGCCAGGCACGCCGTGGGGCGCGACCCCGGGGAAGAGGAAGTCCATGTACTGCCGTGGCACCTCCTCCAGGGCCGCGGGGCTGTCGGCGACGAAGCCGGGCCCCTCGTAGGCCGCACCGCTCAGCTGGTGGTAGGACGTGAAGGAGTCGCTGGTTCCTTCGAAGCTGGGCCTCCGCGTCACAGGGGTTGGCACGAGGCCCTTTCCTGCGGAGGAAAGAAAGGGAAGACGGCGTCAAAGGGGACATGGTCTGTGGGTTCTGACAGCGTCCCTGGGGCCGAGTGGCTGCACGCGGTCTTTAACAACCACGGCCGGACAGGCTGGGCTCTGCCCAGCGGGCTACCCTCTGCCCCGCCGGCAGGGACCACGCACCAGTGTGGCATCGGGGGGACTGGAGGGCAAAGGGTACACGGGAGGGTCAAGGGCAATAAAGAAGCCACGGCCCAGGCCTTCTGGAGGTGGCTCCCTCACACCCGCAAGCACACAGCCCTGGGTTCACCCTCCCGTCAAGCTAGGCAGCCATCGGGCCGGCCAGCTTCGTTTTCTCCAGGACGTGCCCGGGTGTCTGGGCTGGCTGAGTTGACCCTCACATATCCCCAACGTCTGCGGCTCCCTAACGCAAAGGGCAGAACTGAGTCCATCGTGGTGCAGCAGCCGTCCACTTTTCTTTCACCTATTTTCTGTCTTTATTAAAACAATAAAAAACACATGAAATCCCTCTATGAATACCCAGATTGATTACAGCCGCTCTTTCCTTACTCCTGACTTTTCCATTTTGAAAATCTTTCCTCATTTGAAACAGACACCTGGAAGGACGGACAAAGGCTCTTTTCGTGTCCTTTACACCAACCGTCCCGCGCTGCTTGACTTGGCAGAGGATGCAGAGGATGCCGCAGAGTCGCGGGGCTGTGCCTTGCCCGTGGGGAGACCCTCCCTCCGGAATACCTGGCGGAGAGAACGCCCCGACAGCCACCGCATCAAGCCCGAGCCGCAGCCAAACAGCGGCTTGTTTTGCCTGGGCCAAGAAACGCGCAGCGAATGCACCACGCCAAAGGCAGCCGTGGGAAGAAATCCACACAGACCTGGGTGTGCCTTTGGAGCCACGCTCTAGGACAGACTCCAGAACTCTGGAATCGTGACATGGACGGCCAGCAAGGACTGCTGAAGGAAGTTCCTTCTCTCAAGAAAAGACTAGAAATGTGTGTCTTCTTAACAATGGAGACGCAGCTTACTGAGCCTGTGAGATTTTCCCACTCACCACATGAAGTGGGTTTTATCCCAGGTTGTCCACAAAATGGGAAAAGTCTTTTTGCTAATCATTATGAATCATTTATCACACCCCAAGGACCTCAGGTACCAAATAAAGGGCCCATCCGCCCCATTCTCGGAAAGCGACATTCACCGACAGCAGCGCAGGCCCTGACAGGCCTGGCGCTGGGCAGCTGCTCTCGGAGGCTATGGTGTGAGAAAAGGTATGCTTTCAAATTGAAGAAATAAGCCTCCCTTTTCAATGATCTCTCCACGAGCCCAAGAGAAAACAAAATGACCATTTTTCCTCTCACTTTGCTGACTTTTTGCATCTTTCATAAAACGTATCAAGCACACAAACTCCTGTAGGTAAGAATTACCACAGACTATTTCAGATGGGGTGGGGGAGCCCCAGGTGAGTCCCATAGTCTCCCACCTGAGGCCACCCCCGACTCCAGGACCTGGCTTGGGCAGCGCAGGCTCAGCTGGCCTGTCACCGAACAAGGCAACGTGCCATGAGACCGTCTACTGACAGGGCCACGTCGGGCCTCCCTTCCTGCATATGTTCTTCCATCACAAACCACCCTCACCCACCGTGCCGCTGGGCTCCGCTCACCTGGGGAGGTCTGCTTAATGACCCGCACGATCTGCTCGTTCCTCGGGTCCAGGTAGCCCATCTTGCTGATGTACTCCAGGGCGGCCTCGATGCTCCTGCTGCCGGTTTGCTTGAGCGCTCTGCCCGCCATCTCCTGGGAGCGAAGCACGGGAGAGGTAAGTACATGTCATCGTAAAACAAGGCCACCGTGACTTCCGTCCCCATTGTGCCTGTGCTGTGACACCTTGCCTCTCAATGATGGCTTGGCTCTGCGACAAGCTGCAGCTGACTCAGGGTGGGCACAGATGCCTGTTGACAAAGCCTAGCACATACCGCACCGCAGACTATTTAGTGTATGTCAAGAACACACAAGAATTTTGATGGCAGACCTGAAAGAAATTGAATTTCTGCTTCTCCTTAGAAAACTTCTGTGGTTGGACTGATACACCCAGGAAGACGCTAAGACCAGAAGCACACAATGGGAAGGACACACTGGGAGTCGGGGACCTGGCTTTCACTCCGCTCACGCCAGGCCAACTCTGGGGCCAGGCAACCTGCCCCTGAGGGGAGTGTGGCTACCCAAGAGTCATTTATTGCATACCTACTGTTTACAATGCCCTGTGCCAACTACAGCCATAGAGGACTTGCCCTTAGGGACTTGACTAGTGGGACAAAGAAAAGGCAAGCACGACAGGAGCCCTTGGAGCCACGCTGGCACAGGACAGAGACTGGTGGCCACCACGGGAGAAATCAGGCAAAGTGGACAAGGGTCGGAGGAGACGGGTTCTTGCCACCTGAGAGACGAAGCAGCAGCGCAGCTGGCTCTTCAGGGCCAGACTCTGGGCAGCTGGAAAGCCCTGGTAGAAAAAAGACAAACAGAGCAGAGGCCTCGGGGACAACAGGCTGGACAGCAGCAGCACGCGGAGGGACCCGCGGACTGGCCTGGGGTTTTCCCTATGTGCAGGTAGTCTTGGAAGCTTTCACACAGGGACACGTGGCAGTCAGAGGGCCAACCTGGGGGCAAGAGCAGGAGCAGAGCTCACGGCACTCTTAGGTGGGAGACAGGCCAGGCCAGCGTTGCAACAGGCAAGGCAGGTGCCCGGCGAGGCGCAGCCCAGGGGCATGGGGCTGTGAGGCTGTGACCCAGGCGCTCCCCCTTCTCCCTGTGGGACAGCGCTGCAGAGCTGCAGGCAGACGGAGGGCGAGGACAGGGAAAAGACCACCACCGAGGCTGGCCCTGGACACGGAGGGAAAGCTGCGCACTCTGAATGGACGGAGAGGGCGGGTGGGAGGAGGAAACTGAAAATGCAGAGGGAGCATCCCTGACGAGGCGGCCACGGCCAGGCAGAGCGCGGAGAAGAAAGGGGTGGAGACGCAGAGAGAACCGTGGATGGAGGGGGAGGCTGCCTGGGGCTGTTCTGTGGCAGGAAGCCTGGCTTGGCAGCAGTGCCACTGTGCGGAGAGAGACACGGTGCTGTGTGTCCCCTGCCCTGGACAGGGCATCATGGCACCAGTGACCTACATCACACTCAGCTGTCGGTCTGCCCGCTCCCTTGGGATGGAGACACCCTGGCGGGGCCTGAAACCCCACAGTACCCAAGGCCACACCCGCCCACCTAACACGGCGCTTAGAACAAACCGAGCGCTTAATATCCGTACGATTGTCTAGCAGTGAATCCAGCTTCCCATGCCTGGCCACACGGCCACTGAGTGGCAGGACAAGAAACGCAGGCTGTGCACGGCTGTCAACTGTGCCCATGTTCTCGGCGACGCAGGTGCGAGGGGCCATGGAGGAGCCACCGGAGGGCAGGCTGCACCCGAGTGAAGGCACATGAAGTGACAGACTGGGAAGGGGTAACAAGAACAGGGCTGTTTTTAAAGCGGTGCTTGGATAGGAAGGGCCGGTGTTGACAGGTGGGAGAGCCATGGAGAGACGGCTGCAACAGGTCAGAGGGGAAGCGCCTCCCCGCCTCACCTGGGACCGAGATAAGATGCTAACCTATTTCACGGCTGTGCCAGCGATGAGATCATGTCTGAGAAGACTCTCCAGCCTGGAGGAAGACATGAGACCACATCTTAGCAGGAGCACTCTGAAGCTTCTGGCGCCCATTAAAAAATGGGCCAATCAGAGCTGACCCCAACCACAAGCCTTTCAGTCGGCACCAGCGTTCAACTGCTTTGTCTGAAAGGTGACCCCCGGCCCCAGCTCCTTCAAATAACCCAAGTCTGTTGAGGCTTGCCCTTGTTATCTGTCCATCACCCTGTATTTAGCAAATACACAGTTCTTACACGTTAACTCTCAGAAGAGGCTACTGCGCACATACATACAGCTACGTTTCAAGGCTCAAGGAAACTGGAATCCATTTCTAGATCCATCGGAATACAGCCTCCAGGCGAGTATGAAGCACTGCAGGGCACGAAGACAAGGGCAAAGTCTGCAGAATAGCAAGAGGGGACACCAGAGGGACGCAGGAGGAACATGGCAGGCAGATGTGGCCAAAGCCCAGCTGAGGAGCTTGGCACTCACTTTCCTTTCTCAAGAATGTATTGAGGCCGGGCGAGGTGGCTCATGGCTGTGATCCTAGCACTCTGGGAGGCTGAGGTGGGAGGATCGTTTAGGCTCAGTAGTTTGAGTCCAGCCTGAGCAAGAGCGAGACCCTGTCTCTACTAAAAATAGAGAAAATTAGCCAGGTGCAGTGGTGCACACCTGTAGTCCCAGCTACTGGTGAGGCTGAGGCAGGAGGATCGCTTGAGCCCAGGAGTGTGAGGTTGCAGTGAGCTATGATGACACCACCATACTCTACGCAGAGTGAGACTCTATTTCCAAAAAAAAAAAAAGTATGTATTGAGACTATCGTTTGCAAGTGCTGATTGAGCACTGCAGGCAGGACGGCACGGTGGTACGGCGCCTGGACAGGGAGGCCAAATGCACGGGTTCAGACTTCCTTTTTGTTCCTTAGCAGCTGTGTAACCGTCAGCAAATTAGTCACCTACTTTGAGCGAACATTTCTTCCTCTGTAAAATAAGGCTAATAGGGTTGCTCTAGGGATTATAGTAGATAATGGCACATTTCTGCATCATTTAAGGATTAACTGTTACAGTTCACGAAAGTATCTTAAGTGTCTCTGAGAAAAAAACATAAACACATTTATACATTTTATATAGGTTCACTATTTAATATCGCTGATGTTTTATTGTTTGCTCGTCTTACCATAATTATATAAAGAAATGTAATGAGTTCTTTCCACCAAGCCTCAACAGACACCTCCCGTCGCTTCCGGTTTACCTCAGGCTGCCGTATAAACGCCACGGCCTGTGCCAAGACGTGGCAAAGGCTGGCGGCCCTGTCCCGAAGCAAGGACGCGGCCAGAAGCTGGCGGGAGGACGGGCAGACATGCACTCCAGTGTCTGACGTGCAGAAAGCCATCACAGTGTCTGTGCAGCGAATGGGCGCGTGACTGAACGAGGGGACGGACAAAAGGAGGAAGAGCTACGGGCAGGGAGTGAGACGGAAGATGCTGCGGGGCCGCCGGGCGGGCTGCCCCTGTGTGTGGAAGACGGGATAAATCGCACTCCACCTTCCACAGAGCACCAAGACTCAGGCCACGGGAAATTTAAAACAAAAATTAAAAACAGCAGCAACCTCAACTCCCGAGTATTGCTCTGTTACCCAGTTGGCACACCTGGGCCATTCTTCAGCAGAGCCCCTTCTACAGAAGTTCACAAAATCCTAACACCATCCAAATGTTTGCGCCATGTACTGTTTACCACTTGCTAATTATTGATAGAGTAATACCGTGGGTTGACAAGACTTTGATAGCTTTATGTCACCTAGTCACACGCACCAATAAAATCCTAAATGCAATTAAATCCTTCTCCTAAAACACTCTAGAAAGTTTAATTTAGGATTGTTTAATGTCTCATATGAAAGCGATGCTGTCCGTTGAAGCTGGTCGGCACATCCACAAAGTCGGCCTTCCCTTCTGGACAGTTACCAGTGCTGGAGTTGAAGCCACCTAACTTGTGTTCAAGCCTGCTTCCTCGGCATGTGCAAACCCAGTTCTTGACTGCACCTCACCTGTTCTCCCACTCTTCCCAACCTTGGAAGCATCTTGACTTTGAGACTTCCTTCACATCTCATATCTAATCCAGAAGCACTTTTTTGTTAGCTCTCCCTACCCTACATCTAGAAGATTCTAGATGTTCTGAAGGCAGAACTGACACTGTTCCTCACATTCTACATCCAATTTAGCAACACCTAACATGGCATCAACGCCACGCCTCACAATCTGGGGAGCCACAATAGTTACCAAGTAAGAGTGATGGGCTCTGACCTAGAGCCCTTACCTGCTGCCCTGTGGGCTGTTCTTGCAGCTTTGACACATTCTTCCTCAGACTTACACAGAATAGGAGCTGGCAGGGCTACATGCTACGGCACAAAGGATAAGTCTAGAGGCCGGGCAGCCCTCTCTTTTGGGGAGTGCCTCATGCACAGCAGTGGGCTATTCTCAGCTTGGGGTGGTGGCCTTGGCTCAGATAGAAGGAATGACTCCCAGTCCTTTAAAGCAGAGCTCCTCAAGAGGTTTTATGCCTGACAGAGATGGGGGGTTGTTGAGAAGGGCAAGATAAACCAAGCTTTCAAACTTCACTGGCTTCCTGCTGCTACCAACAGCTCTTGTAAAACTCCACCTTAGGTATGTGGATTTAATCTTAAAGTGGTTTTCAACATACGCACCTGGGTTAGTCTGTTTTATGCCACTATGAAGGAATACCTGAGGCTGGGGAATTTATAAAGAAAAGAGCTTTATTCGGGTCACAGTTCTGCAGGCTGTGCAAGAAGCACAGCACCAGCATCTGCACTGGGCGAGGGCTTCCGGGAGCTTCCAATCAGGGTGGAAGGGGAAGGGGAGCAGGTGTGTCACATGGCGAGGGCCGGGAGCAAGAGAGGGAGGAGGTGACGCCAGGCTCCTTTAAACAGCCAGCTCTCCCATGAACTAACAAAGCAAGAACGCACTCATTTCCCTAGGGAGGACACCGGGCCATTCGTGAGGGATCTGTCCCCATGACCCACGCACCTCCCACCGAGCCCCACCTCCAACACTGAGGATCAAATGTCAACATCTGGAGGGGCCCAACATCCAAACCACATCAGCACCTTAGGTATCTTTCCCAAAGGAGTCATTCTCTTACATTTTATCACAGACTGGTGCTCACTTAAAACTGGCTCTAGCCACAGTGGAGCGCGGAAAACGTGCGGCTTGCCCGCGCTGGCTGCCGTGGAAAGGACTGCAAAGAGGCACTTCCGCGAACTGACCAGGTGTGGGGGTGGGGAATGTGGCCCTGCTGTCCTCACTGCCCTGCCAAGATCGTGGGCTGATCCCCTCATCTGGGGGGACCCCACCCCAGCTCCAGAGCTCCCTGGGGGATGGCCCAGGCCTCTGCTGCAGCTGCATCGCCATTTAGCCTCCTTCTGGCCAGCCTGTCACTCTGCTGTCCCCCTGGGACGCTGGCCTTGCCCACCTCTCCGGCCCCAGGCCACATGACAGAAGGCTGCCAGCCAGCCACCAGGCAGGCCTGTGGGCTCCTGCCACAGTCCTCTGCTCTCCGACCACCACCCCGCTGCAAGGGGCGCAGCCGTGGGGACCCGAAGATGCTCCTGCATCTGTACCGCTCAGCTCAGAGGCAGGCAGGCGCTGGCTCCACTTCCAGGCGGTGAAACTATTTTACGGCCATGGCCATGTGACTGAGAGCAATTTAAATTCAGTGACAAATTATTATGTATGAAGGAAGGAATTTCCTATGGAAATCCTTCCTCCATCCCTTTCTGGTAAGGAAGCATTTTTCAAATATTAGCAAAACCATACCCCGAAGTTTTAACATTCCGGCTATGAGCTTGGGTTGAAAAGGAGAAGTGGAGCGTGTGGGCTCCCGTCTGTCTGTCCGGCTGTCCCAGTCCTCCCCACGCGACCACACGTTTAAGTTCAAAGTGGACTGGGAGAGGTGGCTGCACCCCCGGGGCCCCAGAACACCACCCTCCTGGGGCCAGTTTCCTGAGAAGCAAGAAGACAGCCCTCGGGGCTCTTAAATGGGGTGGCCGATGACTGAAAAGGCTAGATCTCTAGATCTCTCCATGAGCTTCCGAGCGGCGCCTCCCACCGCAAGGTGCCCGGGAAGCCCCGGCTCCCTCCAAGGCCACCGCCGCCACGCAGGCCGGGCCGCCACTTCCCCACACCGAAGGCTTCAAGGCGGGCGGACGCAGTGTGCGGTGTAGCCGCCTGCCTGTGCTCCAAGAGCCGCTGGGAAAGCAAAGCAAGGACACGGAGGTAACCTCCGCATTTTAAAGCCAGTACACGAGAGGAAACAGAGTTGCTACCGCACGAGTGGCAGCCGGCAGCCGCAGTGCACGGAGGGCGCCTGCTTAGCGCTGCCGGGGAGAGACTTTTATAAGCAACTTACAGCAGGCAATGAGGAGGCAATGTGGGCTAAAATTAAAGGAACGTGAAAAATTGTTGACCTCGCCAACAATCAAAGAAACATTAATAAAATAGCATTTATAACTAACCACTGTTAGCACTAAAATTTGATCATTATAAAGATAGATGGGCTGGTGAAACTATTCAGTCATATTTTTGGCAGTATAAACTATAAAGCCTATTTTGGGTGTGAATATTTGTTAAGTATCAAAAGTTATTAAATTTTTTGTACTATGATTTAATAATTTTACTTCCTGAAATTTATTCTAATTTAAAAGAATTCTATTTAAAAAGTTAATTTCCACAATGACATTTATCAGATTTAGGTGTAATATATCAGCCCCTCAAATAAGAGAGGGTGGAGTGGGAATAAAAAAGAGCTTACAAATCCAATAACAGAACCATAAGTAAATTATAATTAATACATTCCTTAGAATACATTTAACACAGCCATAAAAGATACCTTCTAGGCCGGGCGCGGTGGCTCACACCTGTAATCCTAGCTCTCTGGGAGGCCGAGGTGGGCGGATTGTGTGAGCTCAGGAGTTCAAAACCAGCCTGAGCAACAGCGAGACTCCGTCTCTACTAAAAATAGGAAGAAATTTATTGGACAACTAAAAATATATAGGAAAAAAAACTAGCCGGGCATGGTGGCGCATGCCTGTAGTCCCAGCTACTCGGGAGGCTGAGGCAGGAGGATCGCTTGAGCTGAGGAGTGTGAGGTTGCTGTGAGCTAAGCTGATGCCACGGCACTCACTCTAGCCAGGGCAACAAAGTGAGACTCTGACTCAAAAAAAAAAAAAAAAAAAAAAATGATGTAAACATCACAAACCCATGTCGTAAATGTTAAAGTTACATAAAAATATATTGTATATAGGTGAACATATGTGTGTATATATAAATTTTATTCATCTAATAATATAACAGTAAATGCACTTCTTAAAAAAGATTTGGAAAAACATAAAATGTAATCATCCATGGTGGTTGCCCCTGAAAGGGGTAGAGGGAATGGGAATAGGAAAGAATGGAGCAATGGAAATTTAGTTTATATGTAACAATATGTTACTTTAAAATAATGAAGCATACATGACAAAACTATTGCTTAATGTGAGCAATGGAAATAGGGTGTCTATAATGTCATTTTCTGCATTTCTCTGTGTGTGTTTGTGTGTATATGGGTGTGTTTCATAATCCAGTAATGGTCCAGCCCTTAGAGTTTTGACTGCTTGACCAAAGTGAGTTTATATAGATGAGGTACAAGCAGAATCAAAAGAAATAAAATATGACTTTGATGGATACAATTAAATCTATGTATTTTTAATGTCATTTGGAGTCATAAGAAAAGGTCAGGCTCAGTACAATTCTTGCTGTCAGTTCAATGATATATCTGGTTCATGACAAGTAGCATTGGAGTTAGAATCTGAAATTATGTGTTCATCACTCAGCTTCGTGATTAAAATACATGTGTGATGTTAGGATTTCTCCCCAAAGATTTTCCTCCTTAAAATATCAATATATTTGAATGAAGAAGCAACCCAATGATATACAGCCAGACAGAATAAATAAATGTGTAAAAAATAAATATACAAAGCACTATCCTTTTACATACCAATTTTGCTTATAAATTTAAGATGACTATATAATTTGATTTTTGTTATCAGATATATGTATTTTTTGATTAGCAAATATTGGGTTATGAAATTAATTACTATTATAACTAAGTGATTTATAAATAATGCAACCAGAACCTTGAGCCAGATATTTTATTTTTTAGCTACATATAATTAATATATTTATTTTTTGATTGTTAATGTACACTCAGACATTATTCTATCAGAATTAAATCCAGTGAATTCTCAATTTAATATTTTAACTGATTTTTTTTCTCTGCCTACTCTTTATGTCTCTGGATTATTCTTTGTATAATAAAATAATTTAGCAAATAGTGTGATCTGTTAATACCAAAAGTACACACACAGTTTATCACAATTCCATTTGCTACATTAAAGTGAACTTAATTTTGCTTTGGGTAAATGAAATAGTGTAAGACTATGATGGTAAGAACTTCAACTAAATTCCTTTTGGGAACCAGCATTTCTATAAGATGCCAAAAAAGTTATACTGTGTGTGACTTAGTCAATAGCAGAACATGCTGAAAGTTCTCAGAGTGATAAAGAAGAAATGACTATGATTCTTGATGTATTTAATAATATAAGGTTAATTTTATTAACATAAGGCCACATGTATAAATACAAATTTAATAGAAGACAGACAACTCCAAACATCTTGGGTTTGACATTGAAAGACTAAGATCGCTAAAGGGCAGAGAAATAATAACAGCCATTTTTTGAGCACTTGCTATAGGAGGTAGACTTTTGTGCATATTATTTTATTTCATCTTTGTAGCAACTCCCACAACTTATAAGAGGCAGAGACAAGATTCAATTGCATTTCCCCTTCATAATTCATGCACTTCTCACCTTTTTACACTGCCTCCTATTAGACCATGGCTTCATTCTGTAAGTTACACACCATCCCAAACGAAATAAGACAAAACATGATTTTTGATGTATTTGGATTTTTTTAAGCCATTATGACTACAGAAACATTAGAAATTAGTAGTAATTTTAAACATCTAGATTACATAGCTAGCAAAACAACTTACAAGACTTACTGTTTTTCTCATTATATCAAAATATAAGCCACTCAATAGATGAATAGGTTGCATGTGTCCTTGTCCTCCATTGGCAAATTCCTAATTGCTCATACTTCAAACTGTTGTATCTACTTCTATTGAGAAAATGAAAGCATATGCTCTATTTGGAACATTCTTATTAGATTTTTTTAAAATTTTATTCATTGTTTTCTAGGATGTGTTTGCTTTCAATTGTTAGGGATAACTTTACATAAATCACACTTTGATAAATACATTTTATTCACCTAAGCAATAGGCAAAAATTAAAGTGTTTCATATTGTGTATTCAGTAAGCTAAAATATTTAGTACAAAAGACATCTTTGGTCTTGATTTTTTCAGTTTTAGTTACTAAAATATGCAAAAAATGATCTAAATTTTTTTCTTACCTGTGAAACAGCAAATACAGGCTCAATTACATTATGAATATGGTTCATTTAGATTGTTTATATCCACTTACTTGACTGTCGATGAAACCCACAGGACATACTCCAAGGGGAATATATTTCAATTATCTTCTGGTTTAAAATGGCAATGTGATAAAAGTAAATGGCTCTAGAAAAAGGCACCACATGCTGACATTTATTGAATGAATAGAGTTCTTTGAACTCTGGTTTAAAATGATGGCATATAAAAACATTTTAACATGTTTTAAAATTAAATAAAAAATCTTAAGCTACAAGACATAAACTTACATGTGGTGTTGACACTAGATTAGAACTTAACTTCCCTGAAGCCCAGTTTCCTTATGCTGGCGATATAAGCCACTTTATTTTGTCATGAATCAGTGAATTTGGTAAAATATAATAATGTTAAATCATTATATATCCCTTGCAGAATCTAGCAGATGGATTTACCATCATTCAAACACATTACACTTTTACTCTGTTCAAATTATAAACTGCTACATTTTCAGTGAATAAAATATAAAATGAATTTTTAAACCCACTGCTAAAAAGAAAGGGCAATTAATTGAGTGAGAATCTCAGCAGAATCAATCTGGAAAAATGAAAAAAAAAAAAAACTTTTACACGCTTCAGGTTGCAGGTGAATGAAAACCCCCACCTTCAGCCAGGCTCAATGCAGGTTTCACAAAGGGACTGTGAAAGACTGAAACAGTGCTCAAGATCATTGAGGAGCTCAGAAATATGCAGCACATACTCGTTTTCACCTTAAGGAAAAAAAAAAGCTAAGAAGAGAACCACTTTGAAGGACAAGACCTGTCTAGCTATGAGGCTCAAGAAACTGTCAGAAGAAAGTACTCATGAGTCAAGCTTAGATCTGAGAGTTAAAATAGCTATAAAATAACATTTTAAGGCCACGATAAATGCATGAGTGATTCCTTCAGGGTGAAACTGGAAAAGCTACCTTGATGTATGACCAGCCTCGTATGTGCCTCCTTCTGCTAGTCCAGAAGCCCAGCACGTTTAAACACAAAGGGAGCAAGAGGACCACAGTTGAACTCCATACGGTGACATGTAAACTACAAAAGAATGAAAATAATCCAAAAATGTCCTAAAAGCTACTAAAATCTGGCCATAAAATAAAGCCCCATAGAATTCAAATGAGTCCAAGTGTGGTAGCTCATGCCTGTAAGTTCCAGCTACTCGGGAGGCTGAGGCAGAAGGATTACTTGAGCCCAGAGTTTGAGGTTGCTGTGAGCTAGGCTGACCCCACGGCATTCACTCTAGCCCGGGCAACAGAGTCTCTGTTTCAAAAAAAAAAAAAGAACATCTTGGATAATCACAGTCAAAGTATTAACTCTAAAA
>CAUYSK010127738.1:0-29806 GCA_963575035.1 Avahi laniger
ATCAAATTGGTATTAACCGATCAACACATAAGTGCACATAAAGAATAATATCTATTGCATGCCAGGCAGGGGGGAGCGGGGAGGAGGGGACGGGTATATGCATACACAAAGAGTGCAATGCGCACCATCAGAGGGATGGACACGCTTGAAACTCGGACTTGGAGGGGAAAGGAGAGAGCAAGGACAACATACGTAACCTAAACATCTATACCCCCATAATATGCTGAAATTAAAAAAAAAAAGAGAGAGAAATATTCTATTGTTCCAGCTCAGGCCAGAAACTCTGGGCTATCTTTAATTCCTTCCTTTTTCTTACATTCCTCATCTAATCCATCAGCAAATCCTTATTTGTATGTATGTTTCTGTGTGTATGTATACACACACACACACACACACACACACGCACACAGAATCAGATCACTTCTCATTACCATTAATACCTTTGTCTGAGCCACATCATATCTTGCCTGTATTGCTGCAATAGTGAGTGTTCTGTTTCTGCCCTTGCTCCCTCCCCATCCCATGACAGGCCACTCTCAGTGTATCAGAGGGATCCTTTTAAACTATGTCAGACTGTGTCTCTCTTCTGCTCAAAACTTTGTTGTAGCTCATTTCCTTCCAAGTGAGAGCACTGTTGTGTAGTATTTCATAGTATAGATGTAATGTATTTAACTGTTCCCATATTGATGGACATTTTGTTTGTTTCCTAAAGGTTTGCTATTATAAATAGTGCTTCAGTGAACATCCTTGTACATATATCTTTGTGGACACAGTTGAGCATTTCTGTAGGATGGATTTTTTTAGAAGTGAAATTGCTAGTTCAATAAGTTAGGGTTCTTCAGAGAAACAGAACCAATTGGAGATACACACACACACACACACACACACACACACACATAAAAGAGGGAATATACTAGGAACATTGGCTTATGGCTTATGTGATTGTGGAAGTTGAGAAGTCCCATTGTATGCCATCTGAAAGATGAAGAACCAGGAAAGCTGGTGGTTTAATTCAGTCTGAATCTGAAGGCTTGAGAGCCAGGGAACACATGGCATAACTGACTCTCAGTCTGAGGCCAAAGCCCTGAGAACTGGGGAGCAGGGGGACACTGGTATAAGTCCCAGATTTTGAAGGTCCCAAAACCAGGAGCTCCAATGTCCAAGGGCAGGAGAAGACGGATATCCTAGCTCAAGAAGGGAACGCAAGTTCTCCCTCTGCCTTGTTGTTCTGTTGGGCTCTCAATGGATTGGATGATGCCTGCCCACATTGATAAGAGTGGATCCTTTTTACTCAGTCTACTGATTCAAATGCTAATCTCTTCCAGAATTATCTCGACCGACACAAAAGTAATATCTTAGTGGCTATCTGTGCATCCCTTAATCCAGTCAAGTTAACACACAAAATAAATCATCACAT
The DNA here is from genome assembly GCA_963575035.1 of Avahi laniger. Lineage (NCBI taxonomy): Eukaryota > Metazoa > Chordata > Mammalia > Primates > Indriidae > Avahi > Avahi laniger. Next base: position 1,418 of record CAUYSK010127738.1, read on the forward strand.
ATGCCAAGTTAATTGGCATTAAAATATTGATAGATACTGCTAAATTGTATGCCGTGTTAATTAATTAGGACTCTTTCAGTATTGAGCTAGTTTAAACTAGCTTAAACAAAGAAAGGAAATATAGTAGCCCATGTAAACGCTAAGTCTGAGTGAGTAAGTCTGTTTAGGCATTGCTAGACTTTAGTGTTCAAAATAATGTCATTAGTCCTCTGGGTCTCCCTTTCTCTCAGCTCTTCTTCGCCCTGTGTTGATTTTATTCTCAGACAGGATTTCTCTTTGGATGTTCTAGACTTACTTTATCTTTAAAGAGCTTCTTATGAATTCTGGGCTGGGCAAGGTGGCTCACGCCTGTGATCCTAACACTCTGGGAGGCCAATGTGGGACGATCGCTTGAGATTTGGAATTCGAGACCAGCCTTAGCTAGAGTGAGACCCTGTCTCTACTAAAAATACAAAGAAATTAGCCCTGGGCAACTAAAAAAATTGAAAAAATTTTGGTGGCACAGGCCTGTAGTAGTTCCAGCTACTTGGGAGGCTGAGGCAGAGGATTGCTTGAGCCCAAGAGTTTGAGGTTGCTGTGAGCTAGGCTGATGCCACGGCACTCTAGCCTAGGCAACAGAGCGAGACTCTGTCTCAAAATAAATAAATAAAAAAGCTTCTTATGTATTGTGGATGTTAATCCTTCACTGTTATATGTTTCAGATATTTTATCTATTTTCCCCTGTCTTTTACTTTTCATATGGTATCTAATTTCTTTTGATGCCTCTAAACTTCTTCCTTTCCACTGACTTCTCTGCATCTTGTATGCACAGAGTCTCTCCTAGAGTTGTCTGAGCGTATTGCACAAAGTAAAATTCCTTGTGTTGTGAAAATTATTTTACATCTTACTTTTTCTTAGCATTCCTAAGTAAAACATAAGATGATATAAATTATGTAAAGGATTTGACTATATAATCTACCTGACATTGACATTTATCACCCTTGTAATTGGCACATAATAAATGTGTGTGGCTTCATCAAATTCTGGCTCAGCTGTTGAGAAAATGTTCTGATCTTGATATATTTAACCTGTCTGCTTTACTGAAAACCATGTGGTTTTGCTTTCCTTGTTAGGGGTTTGCAGAAAACAAAAGTAACACTCTGCCACCCATCACTACCACTCTTACATGAAGTACTAAGCAAGTATATTTATTTATAAGAAAAAAGACACTTGGTGTCAGCAAACTTAGGGTGTGGTATCATTGGCAGAGTGTTTAAACCAACTCTTATCATTGCTGCACAGGCGTCAGTGGCTGGCATTGGTCCAGCTGTGATGGCCCTAATCCTCAAAGTGTAGCCAAGAAAGAACTCAGAAGTTGTTATGAAAGACCTGAAGTGCTCATTTTGTTTGTCCATTAGGAAGTCTTTAATACCGTTGCCATTTAAAGTTTCAGCAAGTAGATGAAAAACAGAAACCACTTTGCCTTCCATTGAGAATAAATAGAGATTAAGGCACTAAATACAGTGGGTACAATGAGCCATTTCTTTCAAGAAGCCCTCCTATAGTGAAAGGAAGAGAGTGAGAAGGGGGTGGTTGATGGTCCAGTACAAGATAGGTAAGATCCCTTTGGTAAAACTCACACATCAATTGAAGGAAGGCAATTTATCATTGGAACTTTCAAAACCTATTTATATTGGGTGCCGAAAACTTTCTTAAAATGATACTTTGGGGACTATACCAAATTTTTAATGGCTGTCATAGTGCATAAATATTGTAATGATTACATATCTATCTGTATTTTTGTTTTACAAATATTCAAATTATATAGATAATTCTATTAAACCCCATTGAGGGTTGGGTCAGTTATTTTATCCTTGTTTCACTGTTATGGAACCTGAGCCTCACAAAGTTTTAAGTAATTTGCCCAAAGTATAATCCAAATTATAACTGCAGAGCCAGGATTGCATCTTTAATCTAATTCCAAATGTTACCTTCCTGGTCCAGTGGTTTTAAAGTTAGCTAAATATCTTTTTTTTCCATAGGTATAATCTTTCAAGATCTCAAGTTAGTAGTAAATTAACTTCAGTATATCTCATCCTGCAAGAGAAATGCCTTTTATTTGCTTTACATCATAGATAATTGCACAGGAGGTTTTATTTCCTTTTCCTTAAGTGGGTGTGTATATAAGTCACTAAGGGTCTTGAGGCTTGCACTCAAGAGGTGTGAATTAAGCTTTACTTCCTTGAGGAAGGAATTTCTACATAAATTATTTGGAATTCTGTATGGGAGATTTATTTCTTCTCTTCTATTTATTTATTCAGTCATTTATCTGTGTGAGCTCATGGGTATTTTATGCCTGTAGTTTGAGTTGTAATCCAATACAATGTAATTTATTTTGTTGCTCATATTGTTTTGGCTGTTGGGTGTCCTTTCAGAGTGGCTCCTGTGTGTCTTTGACATGCCCCCAGTTCTTTTCTCTTCTCTCTTTTCTCTTCCCTTCCTCTTCCCCTTCTCCTTCCTTCTTTGCTTTTCTTCTCTAATGGGGTCTCACTTTGTTGCCGAGTCTGGAGTGCAGTGGCATGATAAATAGCTCACTCACTACAACCTCAAACTCCTGGGATCAAGGGATCCTCCTGCTTCAGCCTCCTGAGTAGCTGGGACTATGGGTGTGTGCCACTGTGCCCAGCTAATTTTTTTTCATTTTTTCTAGAGACAGGGTCTTGCTGTGTTGCCCAGGCTCGATTACTGGTGTAAGCCACGGTGCCTGGCTTGACACGCCCCCATTTTTTGTTTTTTGAGCACTTTTTTGCCTTCTGGACCTATAATATGCCCCAGGCTCATTTTGTATATTCCTCACCCCAAACCTAGAATCATCCATTCTCATAAAAGCCCTGGTTTATTTTATTGGAGAATAATATTCAAAACCGAGATCTGGGGACTTGGTGTGCTTGTTGCTACTGGACTGTCATTGCTTTTAAGCCCTTTTAGCACAGATAGAAAATGTATTTATGTATCATAAGCCGTATGTGTGTGTGTGTGTGTGTGTATGTGTGTGTGTATATATAAAACCATAATTATTTTTTTATCTAGCCATCTGTATCTGTTTTAAGCTAAACACAAGTTCGTACTAATGTCTGGGCTCTAATCCAGTATCACATGGTTCATTCTAGTCTTCCCCCTTTGCTCACCTCCCTCTCCACAAATAAGAAACCTGGCTTCCAGATCTGCCATCCGTTTATTTGTTTGATCTTAGTACACATGTATAGTGGTTTCAGAATTGTTAGTCTGTACCCCTAGAAATTTTACCAACTAAAGTACAGTGTTTATGTACAGTTCCTTTTGTCTTTAATCGTATAGTTTTTAGTCATAGCATCATTTTTTAAAGTTACACAGGCCAGTATCTTTTTTCTCTACCCCTCAGTGAGGTTGTAACATACAATTGTAATCCACTTAGATTCTTTTGTCACAGTCTGCCTTCTATCTTAGGATCACCCTTCCTTCTCTCTCCTGACTGCTTTTTAAAAAATGCATACATTAAGGTTCACTCTTTCTGCTGTAAGGCATAGTATTTAAATGGCCAGGATTAAACCTTATCTCTTTTTTTTCTTCCTCAGTAGAAGAGAATATCCTTTCTTCTTTATAAAAGAAAGTTCCTTGGCTTTCTGTAATTGCAACACTGGTCTAGGTTTCTTACCTTCCAGCTTTTATCTCTCTTAGTCTCTTGTTGCTTGTAGGGGCTCTTCCTCTCCCCAGTGGGCACCCTTCTCTCTGCATTTCTACCAGTACCACACTATTTTACTTTTTGTGACTTTAAGATGTGGTTTAACGTATAGTAAATCTAGGCTCCCCTCATGCTTGTCTTGTTTTTTTTCCTAAATCCTTTGTTACTTACCTGTACTACGCCACCCTTATCGACTTGAGTCACTTTACCAAGTATAAAACCAACAAACAACTCTACTGGCATTTTAATTAGAATCGTATTACCTTTATTAATTATTTTGGGAAGAATTAGCATATTTATAATATTGAAATTTCCTGTTTAGGAATTATCCACCTATATCAATTATCTATATATATCTGTATGTTCCTAGTTTTTCGTGTCATTTGTGTTCACAAAACTGTAAGTTTAACACATGAAATAAGTAAGGGTCATATCTGACTAAGGGTCAAACTGATTAATCTTTTGACTAATCTTATAAGGACCAATTTTTGACTAATCTTTGAAACACTGTGATATGCACTTTAAAAAAATATGACTACCCTGTCTTGCTGTTTAGTTGTGCATGCTGTAAAGTTTTAGGCTATTTTCTTTGAATATATGGATGTATAAGCTGGTATTTGAATGTTATGGCTTGGTCTACCTGTTTCATCAGTGAGTTACAATTACAAGAATTCTTTAAAATAGATGACTATTTTAGCCAGGAACATTAGTTTCAATTCTGATATTTCAAGAAAATATTTTTAAAAGTTTTTTTGGGGGGAAGGTTGTTTGTTTTGTTTAGTACTGCTCTCCGAAATGCCTTCACCACACCTTAGAGCCTGTCCTATAGTGGGCTTAGAATTTTATTGTTTTGAAAGCAAAGGTAAGAAAGTCACTTCTCAATATTATCTTTTGCTCTGTAGAGTTTCTAAAATTTTAATGTAGATGTTAGATACATAATTTGAATGTTAACAGAACCTTGAGTTTTTCATAACAAATACGCTCCAGAAACCTTAAATTAATGCATAAATCCTTATAAATTATATGCCACTTTTTGGTTTCATTGACATGTATTTTATTCTTTTAGAAATACCGCCTTTATTAACTATTAGACTGTAGTCTTAAGTTAGAAAAGGAGAACTTAAAACTGTCTTCATTATTAGTTGAATATAAGGAAGTAATGCTAGATATAAGAGCATGTCCCTCGTGGAAATTTAGAAAGAAAAAAATAGAATTTATTAATATTTCAGTAAATCTTTTTTTTTTTTCCTTGAGACAGAGTCTCACTGTGTTGCCCGGGCTAGAGTGCCGTGGCGTCATCCAGTAAATCTTGTTTAAGCAAATCTTTGGTGCTACGTCTTCCTCAGATCTTGCTTTTGTATTACCTTTCAATTCCTGCCACTCTCCTTCCTCCATCTAAAAATGAGAGAAGAAACAATGAGAGTGAGCGGGCAGGATTTGTGTAGTAATAATACTAAAGAGCTGTTCACACTGGGATCTCTGGAGAAATTTTTCTTGATTTTCTAGAGATTTCTAAACTATGAGACCTCTCATTTATAAATTACTTATATTTTAATATTTCATTAAATTCCTCTTAAGATCTTTGCTTTTTAAGCCCAAGAAATAGAGACAATATCTTCTAGTTGATAAGTTTTTATTCTTCCATAGATTCATCGGAAAACTACATTAAGGCAAAGACTTTCGAAGGCTTCTGTGCATTACATCTTGCTGCCAGTCAAGGACATTGGAAGATCGTACAAATTCTTTTGGAAGCTGGGGCAGACCCTAATGCAACTACTTTAGAAGAAACCACACCATTGTTTTTAGGTGACGTATGCTATTTGTGGTACAGATACAATTTTTTTTTTTTTTGTTAAACTAAGCTTAATTTTTCCCTGAGCTGTTGTACTTAAAGTATGTTCTTTGGCAAATATTATATCCTGCTTCTTTGATTTTGAAACTGAAAAGGTATTTTTAAAGGTTTCGCTCTTATTTTCTGCCCTTAGGTGGTAGCATGTGAGACTTTTAAGTGTTTATTTAAAGTTGCAAAATCTGTTCTGAATTATAGTCACCATCATTGTTGTTCTCAGTGTAGTTCTGAAGACCAGGTATTGCTTAAATTGTAGCAGTAGTTACAAGATTACCTGTGAATATTTTATGTTTGCTTTTTCCTTTTCTTAGTATTAAGAAATTAAGAAGCTTTTATGGAAGAAATCACCAGCTAATCCTTTAATGCCTGTTAATTTATTGCCTATGTAGATCAGTATTCAAACCTCTTCAATTAAAGACTCTTTTAATTCCTTAAGGATGACAGCCAAATTATAAAAGACACACTTCGATAACTCTCTTTATTTTCTTCTTTCCCTACCTTTCTTCTTCCAATCCTGTTTGTCTTCAGGGACATTATGTTCCATAAGGTTTAGCGGAACACAAGAAAATTAAGAGAGTAAAGCATTTTGAATGGAATCGGTGTATCTGGACTACAGTTTTGGTCCTGCCACATGTAATCTGTATATTCATGTAATTACTGTGTGCTTCAGTTTCTGCACTTATAAAATGAGACTAATAGTACCTACATAAGTCTTTTTTATTGGGCTGAGAATAAAATGAGACATCTGCAAAAGTACTTTTTTCCTTGTGAACTTAAAAATATTTATTTTTAAAATTTATGTACAGGCTAGAGTGCTGTGGTGTCAGGCCAGCTCACAGCAACCTTAAACTCCTGGGCTCAAGTGATCTTCCTGCCTCAGCCTTCAGAGTAGCTGGGACTACAGGTGCACACCACCATGCCCGGCTAATTTTTTCTATTTTTGGTAGAGATGGGGTTTTGCTCTTGCTCTGGCTGGTCTCGAACTCCTGACCTCAAGTGATCCTCCTGCCTCAGCTTCCCAGAGTGCTAGGATTACAGGTGTGAGCCACTGTGCCTGGCCCATATTACCTATTTTTAATCAAAGCTACTGATCTGTTCTCATCCCTGTTGTTTGGTTGTTGCAGAGTGTCATATATGAATTTGGAATAATAGACTCTATGTAACCTTTGAGACTGGCTTCTTTTACCTAGCATAATGCTTTTGAGATCCATCTGTCTTGTTGCATGTATCAATAATCCATTCCTTTTTATTGCTGACTAGTATCGCATTATGTAGCTGTACCACAGTTTATCCATTCATCAATTGAAGGAAATTTGAGTTGTTTTCAGTGTTTGGTGATTGTGAATAAGTCTGATATAAACATTTGCATACAGGTTTTGTGTGAATACAAGTTTTCATTCTTTTGGGTTAATACTTAGGATTGCTGTGACATATGGTAAGTGTGTGTTTAACTTTGGAAAATAATTTGGAAGTTTCTTTTCCTCCAGTTTGCATTTTGTTCAGTAATGTTTGAGAGTTTTATTTGCCCTTCATGTTTGTCAACACTTGGTATTGCCAGTTTTTTCTTTTTCCTTTTTACATTTTAGTCACTCTAATAGGCGTTTAGTGGTATCTCACTGTGATTTTAATTTGCATTTTCCTACTTGCCAGTGTTGTTGAGCATCTTTTCATATGATTATTTCCATCTTTCTAAAAGCAATAAAATTTCTCTTGTATAGCAATCATATGATCAAAATCAGGAAGCTAACATTAATACGGTACTAGTTTTTAATCTACAGACCTTCTTCAATTTTTCCAGTTGTTCCCCTAGTATCTTTTATAGCAAAAGAAAAAAAAATTGTTGATCCAGGATCAATCCAGGATCACTTGTTATATTTAGTTGTCTTGTCTCTTTAGCCTCCTTTAATTTTGAACAGTTTTTCAGTCTTTTATGATTTTAACATTTTTGAAAAGATCAGGTCATTTATTTTGTAGAATATCTTTCAATTTTGGTTTGTCCAAAGTTTCTTCTTGATAAGGTTCAGGGTATGCATTTCTGGGAGGAATACCACAGAAGTGACATGGTATCTTAGCACCTCTTATTAGGAAGAATATGAGCCGTTACTGGTAATATTAACTTATCAAAGTACTTTGAATATGTGAAAAGTATCATTATGTAGATGTTTCATGGAAGCTTTGGTGTAATAGGGTTTTGGTTTTCCTAAAGGGGTGATTGCTGTTTTATATCAAGTTTCTTTTTTCCCCCAACATCTACATTTAACCCACTTTGAATATTCTGTACAAATATAGAATAAGCATTTATTTAGGTGCAGTCTCTATTCTAGTTGCTGTCTTCAAGAGATCTATATAGAGGAGTAAAAAATAAAGTGAATTTAGAAGTTCAAAATTTTAAAAGAAGGGAAAAAATTAGTCACCCTTGAATGGTAGAGATAAACTTCGTGTGCAGAGTACTGTATTAATAGTTAACAATAGGGCTGGGCACAGTGGCTCATGCCTGTAATCCCAAAACTTTGGTGGGAGGATTGCTTGAGACCAGGAGTTTGACACCATCCTGGCCAGCATAGTGAGACTCCATCTCTACAAATAAATAAACAAAAAACTAGCTGGGCATGGTGGCACATAACTGTAGTCCCAGCTACTTAGGAGGCTGAGGCAGGAGGATTGCTTTGAGCCCAGGAATTTGAGGCTGCAGTGAGCTATGATTGTTGCTACTGCACTGCAGCCTGGGCAACAGAGCAAGACCCTGTCTCTAAAATAGAAAAAAGAGATAGTAACAATAACATTTATTGAGCAGAGAGTATATACCAAGCCCTGTATTGGGTGTTTTACATGAATTAGATCATTTAATCTTCACTATGATTCTGTGAGGTATATACTATTAATTATTCCCACGTTTACAGATGAAGAAACTGTAAAAAGACAGGATTTAAGAACAAAAAAGCTGTATTTGAATCTTGATCTTGCTATTATCTGTGTTTTGGGTAGGATAGCATTTCCTAAACTGATTCAGTGAATTATTCAGTAGATATCCATTGACAAAGGGTTTCCTAATCACATGTATTTGGGAAACACTATGTGCTATATATCCTCCAATACAGAAAACATGAAAATATTACCTGTGTAGTTTACTGTGCCCATCCAGTCTGAAGTATCCACTGCACTCTTTGCATTATCCCATTTTAGTGTCTTCATAGCTCTATCACTGACTGAGGGTATTTTATTTGCTTATTTGCTTCCTTGTTTATTGACCATCCCTTCACTAGAAAGAATGTTCCATGAGAGCAAAGAATTTATTTCATCTTGTTCACTGAGAGATATGTACTATGAATTATTCACTGTTGTAACTCTCAAATGCAGATCAGTGCCTGAACATTTAGTAAATTATTTGTTGAATTAAAGAATGAGATTTTCTGAGACGACCTCTCATAAAACATTTGTTTAATCCAGCACTTTGAAATTTATTTGACCATAGCATTCTTTTTGTTTATAGAACACTTAGGAATATCTCAAGAAACATTAATATTCCATGGGACCATTTGAGAAATGTTATTTTGGTCCCTTAGTTTACAGTTTTAAAACTGTATTATTAGAGTCCCATTTATGAAATTCAGTATTGTGCCTACTTATATAAGTATTTGAAGAAAATTAGAGATGCAGAATATTTTATATTTTAGGATATAGTTAACTTGCAATTTTTTATGTTAATAAAGAAGGAGTTGCTAAGATTAATTCAAACCAGTGAATAACTTTAAATAATTTATTTTTAGTAATAGAATTTATTTAGTTTCTTTGGCAGCAAATTTACCATTCTAATTATGCTTTGTATTGGCTAATAGCAAGTGGTTTAAGCCCAAGGAGAAGGGCCACATGTGGTACTTTTACATGCTTAAGTACTGTGTCAATTGCATTAGGTCCTTGTTAGGAAGGAGGTATGTAGAATGTTTTAAAAAATGAAAAGAAAGGGAAAAATATAGCCTTAGCTTTTATAAGAGCATAGTATGAAAGAATGGATTTGTGATTGTTTAGTTAGGTTTTCTGGGCTCCAGTGTCTTCTCTGCCCCATACATAATATGACAAACTTGAGCAATGTACCTTGCTTACCTGTATCTTTCTATCTCTTTTAAATAACTGTATAGTGATCTGTGCTTCAGTCTTTAATGGAAGAGATTCTTTTATTAAAACAAAATCCAGAATACTTCAAGGTTTGCATCAAACTGCAGATAATAATCTCTAGTTGAGGAAGAATAGCTGGACCAGCTGGACTTAAAGTGAGAAAGGAGGACTGCCCATCTAGTATAGCTTCCTTTCCCATCTGTAGAGTTATCTTCCAAAACTGAACATTTTGAGTATGTTGTTTGGTGTATTTTGTTCTCCTCCCCAAAGGGAAGTTACACTCCCTTGCATGTTGTAGGGTCTGTCCTGATGGCTCAGTTACTACCTAGTCTGTTGCTAGAGGCTATAGAATATAAAACCAGAGAAACCAGAGGATTAAGGGATAGAAAATGCGTACAGAACTATGGAAACTTCCCAGACAACTGGCAAAGTCATTGACATCAGTGTGTGTTAGATATAATTATGATTAAACTTAGGGCTAACTGTAGAAAGTTAGAAAATCTACTGCACCATTTGTAATGGGAATGTCTTCTCTACAGAGCTCACCAACATTTTAATAAAGATGAGCTTTGGAAGGACACTCTTTAACTTGATGGCAGTAAGAATCAAAATGAGAAAACCTGTGAGAAAGGGGAAATTCAGGGGAGCATCTCCTCATCTTTCTACAGGAATGTTGTCCTTCTAGAACATCTTTTTGCTAAGACACGCTATAGAGTTTATATTTAACAAGGTTTCTGCTCCCTTTTTTATTTTCTCTACCCTTGTCTTCTCCTCTCCCCACTCCCTTCCCCTTCCCCTTGCTCTATATACATATACACAACAAACTTTCTAAGGATAGGTTTGTAAAACTGCGTTGGAAATAAAAATAACCTTGTTTATAATTATAATAGATTCCAAGTGAAAATCCAGCTAATAATTATTTAGACAATAGCTTTTCTCACTGTATTATATATAAAAAACATTGATATAAAAAACATTGATAAATTGCAAGCGCAAATCCAACCCAATATGATTTCATAGAACAATTTCTATGGGAACTGCACAGCATGCACTTTTGGCTTTTGATGGATTGTTTTTCATTTTTTTTTCTTCTGAGTCTGCTTATTTTGTATAACCTTCAATGTTAAACATAGCAATAATGCTTAATAAGAACAAGGTGTTTTATAAACAATGTTATGGGAGGCTGCCTGTTTCAATATTTACCTGTAAACTGTGTCATACTTTAGCTTACGTGGCATATCCTTTAACTCTGACTCTGCTGATATATTCCAAATTGAACAAACCATCACGTATTTCACTTTTCATTGTGTCTTCGTGGGTAAGTGATCATTCATAAGGCTATTTTTTGAAGTGCTAAGAATTTTGAGATTTCACTTTCATGTATCTTAATATATATTATGTTAATTAAATTTTATTTTTGGAGTTATTTTTAGATTTTTCAACTAAAAGATTAATCATCTTCCTCAGGGATTGTAACATAAGCATTTTTACTTGTAAAGTAAACATTTTACTTTATAGAGTGGTTTGAAATTATGTATCTATTCTTGATGGGAAAACCTCACTTTATAACCATTCCGATTATAAGTTTTAGTTATGAAGTTAATACTAATTTACTAATTAATACTTAATTAGTGACATTCTTGAAATAATGGAAGATTCTATATTCTTGCCAGTCACATTGCCAGAGTGAAGGGTGCAGCTAATGTATGCTATCAGTTGGAGGTAGGATGGTACTTTAGTAGTTCTGTCTTGGGTATAGGTAAAATCTTGGAAAAACATAAACTTGAAGATACATAGAATAAACTGACAGCACTGGAAAAATAATTCCTTGTCCTTGCAGTAGAGTTTCTTTCCTAGTGCCACCAGATGTCAGTGTAAACACAGGACCAGAGAAATACTGCAGTGGATAAATGCCTTATGAACATTCTTTTTTGCTTCATAAAAGAGGTGGGGAAAAAGTTTTACGTAAACTAGGTATACAATGGAAAAATTATTTTACTGTTGAATTATATAGAAAAATGAAATGCATAATGGAGATTAGAGTACCTGTAGAACTCAAAAATGGATAGGTACAGTTAAGAATTCATATCGAATTTAAATGTACTGATAGAATATATAGGCGATCTCTGAGACTCTCAGAAATTGCTAACCTGCAGTTATAACTGTAGGAGATGGACAGCCTGTGGTTAAACTGTTTACAGCCTCACTGGCCATGGTGTTTCTTAGAATTACTGTCAAAATCTGAGCCTTAAAATAAAAGAATATATTTTCTAGCTTATGGATATAAAACTCACCTCAGTGTGATTTGCATTTGGTACAGTACTTAACTATAGTAATTCCCTGGTATAGTCACATTAAGCATTTTCCCAAAGGAGCATTCAGTAGGATAATTATATCATAAAAATGTCCCTCTTTTAAAAAATTTTTTTGATGAATGCTATATTAAATAATGATCATTGTTTACTGTCTCTAGTTAGATTTAGTACTTGCATGTATGTATAGATCTGCCATATTTCTCCCAGATGAAAATCCCATTTTGAGTTCTTGCCTTCATGAAGTCTTCATGTGGGGCTTGTGACTGTACTCAATGTGTTGTATACTACTTTTTTAGGTTCTAGAATTTTACATTTCCTCTCTTTCTTTGAACGCTCACCCCAGGACATAGAAACCACAACTAATGGCCTGATTCCCTGTTTCCAGTGCCAGGCATGTCTCTTGGAGATAGGTATGCCTAGTATTTTGGATTAAATTCCAATTCAGTTAAATTCTAAGCTCTAGACCAGTGTCCTAGACCAGCTGAATTTTGATTTTGGGCAAAAGTTTTGTGTGGGGTCAAAGGCTGCTTTTAGTTTCTCGATTTTTTTTTTTTCAAAAATGTTTTCTTATTTAGGATATGTTTTCCCAGATTACTTCTTTTTACTTTCTTCTTTTTCTAATTTAGGAAATGGAAAAACTTGTTTCTTTAAAAATATAAAATGTCTCCCTAGAAATTATTGCAGGAAATGATGTTCTCATGTTATTCTTGCTTTCTTAAACTTTTACACGTAAAGATTTCTTCAGTACTATAATATGACCTGTTGTGGGAGGGGTGGTGTTCCTACCCTCAAAGCTTCTGTTTTTTTCTCTCCTTCTGTCTCATCTGGAGTCTTACAGACAACGCCTCTTTGGTTTGAAGATGGTAAAGTCCTTCTCCTATCTCTCTGTGACCCCAGACACTTTGAGCTCTGCCTTCCAAAGTGGGGTCTTTTATTTCATCCTTATTCTTTATCCATGGGTTCTGGTCTTTATTGGATGCCAGTTTAATACCCGATATTGTGATTCTGCTTTCTTTTTCTATCTAGGAACCCACACTACTTTTTTAGGTTCTGGAATTACACATTTCCTCTCTTTCTTTGAACACTAACCTCCAAGACATAGGAACAGCTAATGGCCTGACTCCCTGTTTCCAATGCCAGGCAGGTATCTTGGAGATAGGTATGCCTGATATTCTGGATTAAATTCCAATTCAGTTAAATTCTAAGCTCTAGACTAGTGCTATCCAACAGAACTTGGAAATGTCCTATATCTGTGTTGTCCATTGTGATAGTCACTAGCCCACATGTGGCTCTTTTTTTTTTTTATTTCAGCATATTATGGGGGTACAGATGTTTAGGTTGCGTATGTTGCCCTTGCCCCCCCTCCAAACACATGTGGCTCTTGAACACTTGAAATTTGGCTAGTTTAATTGAGAAACTCAAATTTTAATTTTATTCAGTTTTAATTAATTTAAATTTAAAATGCCACATGTGGGCTCGTGGCTTCTGTATTGGAGAGTGCAGTTCTAGATAGCAACTAATGAGTACAGCTCTTCATACATCTTTAACTGAACAACAGTCTTTTTTCTTTTGAAACATTTGTCTCCTTTGCCCTAGCATGTGGTTTTAGGTGAATACCACACAGAGAGGTGAGGCTGCAAAGAAACACCAGCGTAGCCAACCAATTTTGCTTATCAGTAGGATGGTAGAAGTCTCAGCTGAGTTTCCCTCATTATCCTTCATTGATTAGGTGGTTATCAGGCTTTTACACTATTAGGCTTAGTTCCTGATATCAAGGGCTTACCATTTAATTGAGGATATTATAATAACCAGAATTCAAGGTAGGCTATAATAAATGCCACAAGAGGCACAAAGTGTTTGAAGGTTACTTCTGTGTAGTTGCTGTTATTATTCTGCTCTAGATTCATCTATTCCATGTCTTTTCTTCCTTTCCCTGTTTCTTTAAGTTTTAAAGGATTTTCCAATTAATTTACAAAATGTGACTTTAATATGATTGAATAAATAGGACAATGTTCAGTTAGATTTTTTTTTTTTTTTTTTGAGACGGAGTCTCACTGTGTTGCCCGGAATAGAGTGCTGTGACGTCAGCGTAGCTCACAGCAACCTCTAACTCCTGGGCTCGAGCAATCCTACTGCCTCAGCCTCTTGAGTAGCTGGGACTACAGGCTGCCACCATGCCCGGCTAATTTTTTCTATGTAGATTTTTAGTCGTCCAAATAATTTCTTTCTATTTTTAGTACAGACAGGGTCTCACTCTTGCTCAGGCTGGTCTCGAACTCCTGACCTTGAACGATCCACCCGCCTCCGCCTCCCAGAGAGCTAGGATTACAGGCGTGAGCCACTGCACCCGACTTCAGTTAGATTTTTATTCTGATGTGTTTTTAAAAATTCAGGATATACTATATGCACATTAGGAGTATTTTAAATACACAAAAGTGTTTTGGAAATTCTCATTTTGAACTTCCCTTTAGAATTTATGGCAGTTTTTTTTTCTTCTTCTTAAACGTCATGGACAATTTCAAACATACACAAAAGCATAGAGAAAAATATGATAAATTGCCATGTACCTAACACTGAACTTCAATAGTTATTAACTCAGGGCCAGTCTTGTTTTGGTTATAGCCCTACTCACTGTCCCCACCTCATTATTTTAAATGAAAATTCTATTCATTGAATAATTTAGAATAAAAATATTTGTGTACATATCTCAAAAGGATAAAGAAACTTAAAAAAAATACTATTATTATATCTAAAAATAATTTTTTTTTTTTTTTTGAGACAGAGTCTCACTTTGTTGCCCTGGCTAGAGTGAGTGCCGTGGCGTCAGCCTAGCTCACAGTAACCTCAGACTCCTGGGCTCAAGCAATCCTACTGCCTCAGCCTCCCAAGTAGCTGGGACTACAGGCATGCACCACCATGCCCGGCTAATTTTTTCTATGTATTTTTAGCTGTCCAATTAATTTCTTTCTATTTTTGGTAGAGACGGGGTCTCGCTCTTACTCAGGCTGGTCTCGAACTCCTGAGCTTGATCCGCCCGCCTCGGCCTCCCAGAGTGCTAGGATTACAGGCGTGAGCCACCGCGCCCAGCCTAAAAATAATGATTTATTAATACTACCAAATATCCAGTTAGTGTTAAAATTTCCCTGATTATCATATATGTATATGTATATATTTCAATTTGTTGAAATCAAGATCCAAATACGGTCTTTGTAATGTAATTAATGGATCCATCCTTTATGTCTCTTTTAATATAGTGCTTTATTGCTGAGCATAGTGGCTCATGCCTGTAATTCTAGCACTTTGGAAGGCCAGAATGGAAGGATTGCTTGAGGCCAGGAGTTCAAGACTAGCCTGAGCAACATAGCAAGACCCTATCTCTACGAGAAATAAAAAAATTAGCTGGGTGTGGTGGTATATGCCTGTAGTCCGAGCTACTCAGGAGGTTGAGACAGGAGGATTGCTTGAACCCAGGAGTTTAAGGTTGTAGTGAACTAGGATGACTCCACTGTACTCCAGCCTGGGCTACAGAGCGAGACTCTGTCTCCAAAAAAAAAATAAAGTGCTTTATCAATTCTTCCTTATGTAATATTTATTACCTGTTTATATATTGATTATAGAATAAAGTATTGAATGGATTAATGGCCAATAGATCTTTTAAGCATCTGCCAGGATTAATAATGGTGTCCCAACAGAATGTAATTTGCAAGAGTTTGTCCTCCAGATGCCATCTTGTGCACAGGTTATTATGGATGCTTATTTGTGCACGTTACTTGAAGATTCTGATTGGGAGACATGATGTTGTTACTGCTGATATAGTATACAACAATATAAGGAGACTCACAGTTCCATGCTGCTGAAACACCTGGTCCTGGTCATCATTTCCTTCTCCTACTCCTTTTTTGGTCCTTTCTTTTTCTTCAGAATATTCTGTAGGGTATTTTTCATATATATGGTCATTCTAGTATTATGTGGAAATTTGTTTTATTTCATAATATTCAGAAATGGCCTTTTTTTTTCTCAGAATCACTTGTGGAAATACTTTCTAAGTTTAAAAAAGTTTGTATTATTATATTATTGAGGAAAAGAAAAGACAGGCTAGTGCCTAAACTGTATATAAATACACAGGCATGGTATACTTATTCAAGTTTAATAATGATATCCCTTAAGTTAACAGTAAACAATTCTCCAGCCTTACCATATGATTAAGTTGCTGAGGGATTTTTTTTTGCCTTAAAACATACTGTTAGGTTTCTAGGATATTCAGTTATGATTGACATTGACTGTAAACACATATACTTAAGTTATAAATGTACATTCCAAATTTAGGTGAATAAGACTTAATTTCTAATAGAGTATTCTGGGATTGGATCACGGAAAAGTATGGAAAATCTAAACACTAAGTGTAAGGGGATCTTTGTTTTGATGAGGAGGAATCAATTATACTTCTTTTTTTCCTTTTTTTTAGTGGTTGTCCTAGAGTTTGCAATATACATTTACAAGTAATTCAAATTCATTTTCAAATAATAGTATACCTTTTCACAGGTAATGTGAGTTCCTAATTCTTTCCTCCCATCTCGTATATCATTGCTGTTATTCGTTTCATTTATATATAAGCATACGTAATCAAATACATTGTTGCTATTATTATTTTGAACAAATTATCTGTTAGACCCATTAAGAATAAGAAAAATTTTTCTTTTACCTTTATTCCTTCTTCAAAGCTCTTCCTTTCTTTTTGAAGATTCAAGTTTCTGACCTACGTTATTTTCTGTCTCTGTAAAAAACTTATTTTAATGTTTCTTACAGGGCAGGTCTCCTGCCAACGAATTCTCTTAATTTTTGTTTGTCTGAGAAAATATTTCTCTGTCACTTTTGAAGGGTGATTTCATAGGGTTCAGAAGTCTGGATTGGTGGTGGGTTTTTTCTTTCAGTCTCTTCTTGCTTATATGGTTTCTCAGAACTCAGATGTAATTCTTATATTTGTTTCTTCCTAGGTAAGCTGTTTTTTTCCTCTGGCTTCTTTTAGTTAGTTTTTAATTTTATTTATTTATTTATTTATGTATGTATGTATGTATGTATTTATGTATGTCAGAGTCTTGCTCTCTTGCCCAGGCTAGAGTACGGTGGTGTCAGCCAAGCTCACAGCAACCTCAAACTCCTCGGCTCAAGTGATCCTCCTGCCTCAGCCTCCCAAGTAGTTGGGACTGTAGGTGCCTACCACTGTACCTGACAAATTTTTCTATTTTTAATAGAGACAAGGTCTTGCTGTTGCTCAGGCTGATCTAGAACTCCTAAGCTCAAGTGATCCTCCCACCTCGGCCTCCCAGAGTGCTAGAATTACAGTCTTGTGAGCCACTGCTCCCAACCTGTTTTCATTTTCTTTTTTATTTTCTGTAGTTTGAAAATGATATGCCTAGGTACAGTGTTTTCGTGTTGTTTTTTTTTTTTTTTTTTTGCACTTTCTTGGTGTTCTCTGAGCTCCTTGGATCTGTGGTTTGGTGTCTGATGTTAATTTAGTTTGGGGAAATTCTCAGTCATTCAAATTGTGTTTTTTGCCTTTTTGTAAGTTTTAGTGTTTTGCCTTGTAATTTTTTCTTAATAGCTGAACATGTTGTACCAGGTAAATGGAACTGCTGTTAACAGGCCTTTATTAATGTGGTGGTGAAGTGTTGGGGAGGGGACACATTCTACAGTGCTATGATCAGGTCTAGTTTCCTGAGCCTATGCCCCTGGACAGTGAACTTCACAAGTTTTTCCTCAGTCTCCCTCCACCCCTCTATATGGGACCAGATGAGTAGAGTGGGATGAAATTGGATTTTTCTTTCCCTTCATGCTGAAGGTACATCCTCAGTCTTTCAAATGCATGTTTTAGCATGTGATTATCTTTCAAATTTTTTTTTAGAGCTATTTTTGTGAAACCATGGATAAGTAAAAA
This sequence comes from Avahi laniger, assembly GCA_963575035.1. Lineage (NCBI taxonomy): Eukaryota > Metazoa > Chordata > Mammalia > Primates > Indriidae > Avahi > Avahi laniger. The sequence goes on from CAUYSK010127738.1 coordinate 19,330, forward strand.
ATTCATGTTTGAGAAGTTCTGATGATTTTAATCTTGAAAATGAATCACATGGGAAATCCGAGACTGAGGTGGATAATGATGAGCTGAAAGTTGTAGTGGAAGCGAATCCAACTTAACCTACCCTTGAATTAGCAGGAAGGTTTGATGTTACTATTCCAACAATATTGGACTGTTTGAAGCAAATCAGCAAGGTAAATAAGGTAGATAGAAGGGTTCTGCATGAATTAAACTAGCATCAGAAGAGAAGTGGTCTCGAAGCTTGCCTTTCTTTGCTGTCATGACATAAAGGCGAACCATTTCTACACTATATTGTTATACGCGATGAAAAATGGATTCTTTTTGACAATTGCAAGTGTTCAGCACAAGGGTGGGATAAAGATGAAGTGCCGAAACACAGTCTAAAACCAAATATTCATCAAGAAAAGCTAATGGTGTCTGTTTGATGGTCCAGTGCTGGTATTATCCACTACAGCTTCATGCAACCTGGTCAGTCAATTACAGCGAACGTCTGCTGCAACTAATGGATGAAATGATGAGGATGTTGTGATTAAGCAGCCAAGATTGGTCAGTAGAGACAGGCCAATCCTCTTGCAAGACAGTGGTTGACCACATGTCATACAAACAATGCTGTTCAAACTACAGAGGCTGGAGTTGGAAATCCGTTATCCACCGTATTCACCAGATTTTGCACCAACTGACTACCACTTCTTCCAGGCTTTGGACCACTTCTTGCAAGGAAAAATATTTTCAACAAGCTGTGGAAAATGCCTTTCATGATTTCATTGCCACTCACTCTCCAGGCTTCTTTGCTGCTGGCATAAACAAGCTACCATTAAGGTGACAAGACTGTGTTGATACTTTCATTAATTGTATTGCCTCTTGTTTGAGATACAATAAACTACACTTTTGATTCAAAATTGGATATTTCATATTTAATGACCTAATAGTTTCTCCTGAGAGCGAGCCTTGTTAAGAAGAATAAAGTTAAAGTGCTCTGGCATGTTTCAAAATAGCTTCTTTTCCCCTCACCCTGTTAGAAGCATGACAGGATTTTTCTTTATTTATTGTGAGAACCTGTTTGAGCTCCTGGAGGTAAAACTCACAAAAGTGTGTGGCCCCTTTTTGACTGGAACCCCCTGGAGTTTTTCACTCTCAGACTTGTCTACCTGAGCTTTTAGCAATTCATCAATTGCAGTTCAGGTGTTCCTACTCTAGCGCTGGTTCCCTAGTGGTTTCCGCTTTTATTAGTAAGTCTCTGCTTTGGTAAACTGTAACTTCTTGTATTCATCTGCCTGTCTCTCCATTTTTGAGGGCAACGGTTTGCCCTGTGTCTTGAATCTTAGGGATTCAAGAAGAGTTTTTTGTTTTCTAGTCTGTTCAGCGTTTCACTTGTTAGGATGAAGTGTCAACTTCAAAAGTTCTTACATGCAGAACCAGAAACTGGAAGTTTCCTTTGTATTTTTTTTGTTGTTGTTGTATGATTTGGAAGTTGTCAGGATCAATATGGAGTCACTAATGTTAAGAAAAGGACAAAACAAAAACAAAACCCTGACAAATAGAGCTGAGGGAGCCCATGAAGAGAGGGTTCTCATACTTGTATGCCTGAAAACAAAAATTATCACAAAAGACTGCAAATACCACATCTTGCACAAAGGCCATTACAACTTTACACAGAAAATACTTCTCTAAGGACATCTGCCCAGTAACTGCCTGTCTAACCTGGGACTGGTATCACCCTTGTTAGTATTATACCTTTGTAGCCAAGGATAATTATTTCAAAATGATTATGTAATATTCCTCATTTTTTCCTTTAAAAAACCTTTGTCTTCCGTTACCTTCTTGAAGATGCACATAGTTTACTGTGGCATGCATATTCCCATTAAATATTTCCAAATAAATATTTTTTTCTCTTAGAGAACCTCTCTATTTATTTGGGGTTGACAGTTGTTACTGAAAGTTCAGCACTTGTCCCTGAGGCCACATCAGAAGAACAAGGACAAGTAGTTTGTGGAGAAGGAAAGAAGTTTATCAATTTGCTGGCAAATGAGGCTGGCAGACTGCCGTCTCAAAGTTACCAGTGTCTGCCTTCTGAGCAGAAGTACAGAGCTTTTAAAGGTTCTTATCAATCCCATCTTGAGCTAAGACAATCTTGTGACCTCCAGTTAATACTGTCTTTGGCTAACACGATTTTGGGATCTTGTGACCTCTACCTAGATTAATCCCATCTCCTGTGGCACAAAGAACAAAGGACATTCCCTTGCCCCTCTCAACCACTGGCCTGAGGCAAGGATGCAGGTCCTAGTTCTCCAAAAGGAGTGGGGGATGTTTTAAAGAAACATAAAACATTTTGGCATTTTTTCAAGCCATTTCTTCTGTTACCTATTCTCCCCTATCAATATTACCCTTCCGTATCTATGGGAGGATGTGTAACTGTTCATTTCCTCTGTAATAGGAGGACCTACTTCATAGACTAATTAGAGAAAACTCTCAGTTGTGGCATTCTGAAAGCTTCAAAAGAACCTTTGAAAGTGGGGAGAGGATCACAGGATGAGGCTGGAGAAAAAGCTGTTCCTGAGAGTATCTCCACCTGAAAATTTCCTTATACATTTGGAATAAAATTCAGACTCCTTACCAAGGCCTACAAAATTTGACTCCTTCCCACCTTTGTGGCCTTATTTCTTCTCCCTGACTATACCAGCCACATTAGCTATTAATATCTTGCTATTCCTCAAACATACCCAGCTCTTTCCCACCTTGCTGACTTTACACCTCGTGTTTCCTCTGTTTGGAATACTCTTTCCCCATTTGCATGGGTTACTGCTGCTTATCTTTAATTTCTCTGTTCACATGTCTGTGTTTCAGAGAGACCTTTTTCCCCTTTTCTAAAGTAGCACCACCATCCCCAGTCACTGTCTATTACTTTACCTTGTTCCTTTCTCAGTATGTCTATCAGAAGTTATTTTAATTATATATATGCTTGTATATTATCTGTCTTTCTCACTAGACTGGAAGCTCCACAAAGGCAAAAACTTTGTAGTTCTAGTTGACTGCTATAACTCTTGTGTCTGGAATAGTCTATGGCACTGTTGAATGATTAAATTAATTTATTTTTTGCAGACTCTTGTAGGACATAGTAAGATATTACATTTTAAGTGCGAATAAGAGCTCTGAAAAATTTTAGACTACTATTATAGCTGTTAAGTCAATTATAGTGGTTTGTGCTTTGCAGACACATTTTATAATAATTTAAATTCTTCCATTGACCTATCAGGTATGTTTATATATTCATCCTTAATTCATATAGAACATGAAGTCATCAAAACTATAGTGACTTCATCCAAAGCATTGTAAACCACTGGTTTTCTGGGATCTGTAAGTCAGTGTGTTTTTTTGTTTTATGGTGTTTTTAAAATCAAATTTTGGAAAATTTTAGCTATTATTTCTTCACATATACTTTTCTGCCCCATTGTCATTTTCTTCTCCTTTGGGACTCCACTTACGTGTATATTTGACTATTTGATATTGTCCCACAGGTCCCCTGATGTGCTTTTGATTTTCCTTCAGTCTCTTTTTCCTCTTATTTCTTTAGATTGGATGATTTATGTTGATGTCTTCAAGTTCACTGACTCATACCATCTCCATTCTGCTTTTAAGCCCATCCATTTCTTTTTTTTTTTTCAGTGTTCATATCTTTCAGTTCTAGAATTTCCATTTGCTTCTTTTTTAATGGTTTTATTTTTCTACTGAGATTCCCTATGCCTGTCTTTATACCATAGACATTAAAAGTAAAATCTTTGAACATATTTTCTTAAAATTTTAAAGCATATTTATAATGACTACTTAATATGTTAAATCCAATAGCTGGGCCATCTTGGGGTCAGTTTCTGTTGATTGCTTTTTGACTAATATACTGGACATTGTGGATAATATGTTATAGTATTCTGTTATCTTTCTCTGAGAAATGTTTTTTTTTTTTTTAAATAGCCAGGCTATTTACTGGTTTGTCACTTTGAACTTGTTTGGGTTTGATTTTATGCTTTAGGAGAGATCTGTGGAGAGCTTGAGATGTTTTCCAAGCTCGTTTAACTTGACAGGACTCAACTCCCAACCTCTGCCTCCCTTTCTGATCTTGTCAGGGCTTATTTTAAGTTCAGTTAGAGAGCAGATCTAAAATAGGCCTTATTCTCAGATACAGTCCTTACTCCTAGAGCTCTACCTTTCAGTATCTCAGCTGGATGCCCAGGGTGTTAACAAGGTATTATGTGGTCTTACCACTCTGAGTCAGCCAGAACTCTTAGAAGTTCCATTGCCCCTCAGTACTGTTTGACCTTTAATTATTTCTGTTCCATTCTTAACCGCCTAGCAGTTGTTCTCTGGTAAACTTAGTCTTGCCCTGTACATGCGCAACCCAGATTTCAACCAAGGACTCCAGGGGGACTTCTGCATTGGGTCCTCTCCTCTGCACAATTCTCTCTTCTCTGGGACCTTATCCCGCAGATATCAACCATTTAAACCTCATCTCTGCCTCCTCAGCTTAGTGAACTTCTGCTGTACTCTGCTTGGACTTTAGCTTATTTCCTCTGCTTGGAGTAGTCTTCCCCCAACCTTATTTGCTCTGCTTGGACTTTTTTTTTTTAATTAATTTACTTTTTTCTCCCTACAAGTATGGTTTGAACAGAAGTTTAGTAATTAATTATATGAACAGTTCTACATGTTACATAGCCTTTTTACTCTTGGTGAACATTTGCAGGTATGAATAATTCTGCTGTGGGAATTCCTGTTCATTTCTTCTTTCTTTTTGTTTTCTTTTTCCTTTGTTTTTTTGCCTTGATCTTCTAGTCCTCTGCCTTGTTTATATATGTATGTATGTTATGTAGAGATAGGGTCTTACTGGTCTCAAGCAATCTTCCCACCTCTGCCTCCCAAAGTGCTAGGATTACAGGCCTGAGCTACCATGCCTGGCCCCCTGTTCATTTCTTTTGGTGGATATATGTATGTTTTTCTGCTGAGTTTATACCTAGAAGTGGAATTGCTTCATCATAAAGTGTGTGTATGTTCAGCATTAGAGATACTGCCGAACAATTTTAAGGTGGCTTTTACTTTACACCACCTTCACCAAGATACTGTTTCCCACTTCCTGCCAGATATTTGGTATTCTCTCCATTTTTCATTTTAGATATTTTGGTAGATGTTGTTATGATTTCTCATTGAGTTTTTAATTTGCATTTCCCTACTGGGAATAAAGGGAATTTGAGCACATTTCCATATATTTTATTAGCCATTTGGATATCTTTTGTGAAGCACTTGCACAAATTTCCCCATGTTTTTGCATCAATTTGTCTTTTTACTGATTTAAACAGTTTTTAATTTTAACACAGTCCGATATATCACTGTTTTCCTTTATGTTTATTACTTTTAATATAATGACTAAAAATTCTTTTTTTACCCCAAGATCAGGTTATGGATTTTCCCTTCTGTTTTCTTTTAGAAGCTTTGTTCTTCATATTTAGGTCCCAGCCCATCTGGAATTGATTATTGTGTATCGTGTGGGCCAGAGGTCAAGTTTTATTTTTTCCTGTATGTATATTCAGTTGACTCAACCCTATTGTCACCTTTGTCATAAAAGTGACTGTTGGCGGGGGAGTTGGTGTCTGTTTTTGGAGTTTCAATTCTGTTTCATTGGTCTCTTTCTCTATCCTATATCAATGCTATGCTATCTTAATTCCTGCAGCTTCATCAGTTTTGATATCTGGTAGTATCAGACTTCTCTGGCTTTATTCTTTTTCTACATGACTGTTTTGGCTTTATTTGGCCCCTTGCATTCCCATGTATATGAATCAGTTTTGGGTGTTTTCTTTTTTCCCCAAGTATAAAAACAATACCCACAGCAACTTTGGGTATTTTAATTGGGCTCTCATTGAATCTTTAGATTGTTTTGGGGAGAATTGATATTTTTATAATAGTGAATCTTTACATTCATGAATATGGTATATCCTTCTACTTTTTTTTAAAAGATCTTGATTTTTCCCAGTAGTGTTTTGTGGTTTTCAGTATAGAGATCTTGTACATATTTTATTAGATTTTCCCTTCAGTTCCATTTTAAGCATGTTAATTTTAAGGGGCTGATAGAATATTGGTATGGAAATATTTGGCAGATATTTAGAAATTTGGTTCTGGACCATGAGGGAAAGATTAGGCTAGGAAGAATCATTCACTTAGAGATGAAAATTGAAGTTTCAGAATTTAGCAAATTCACTGATATAGAATGTATTAATACAAAGTAAAGGAATAAAAAATGAGGGTTGAAGACAGACTTTTGGTGAATCACCACATTTTTGGAATAATATGAGAGAGAAAAGTAAACCAAAGAGGGAGAATGAGTTACTAGAGAAAGTTGTAAAACTACAACAGTACCATTGACACTGAGGAAAGTTAATAGCCGAGAAATATGGAGAATTTTAATGTCAGAGGCAGTAGGAACTGAATAGGGGAATGAAGGCTGAGAAGATACCATTGAATTTGATGATGACCGTCAAGGGAGTAGCTTCAGATGAATATGGCAGTGGAATTTGCATGAGTGATTGTGAGGTCCATGGGGGCAGGAATTTTTGACTGTCATTCACTTCTGTATCTCTTGTACCTAGAATGTTCCCAGATACCTTATAGGTACTCAGTAAATATTTATTGAATAAATGAATGCATGATTTGTGGAAAAATGGAATGATTGAATGTAGACTCAAGAAAAGTAGTCTTTGGGAAAGTTTAGTGGTAAAAAAGAAAGGAAGAGAAAATAGCATATTGATAGCAGGAGTCAGGAAGATTTGTTTGCTTGTTTGTTTTATTTTTAGGGAAAGGAAAACCTAAACCAGTTTGCAGGTTGAACAGTAAAGCCCAATAGAGAAGGGAGGATCAGAGAAATTGGAGAGGAGACAATATAAGGAGCAAACTCAGGAGTGGATAAAGTATAGAATTGGCAGGTAGAACACAGGTGAAACTCCTAAAAGGAGGAAGTCTGCTTTTTGTGAGATAAGAAAAAAAGAATGAGTAAATCAAGTTTCTACACAGAATACAATGTAAAATACTGTTGTGTAGTTCATTCCTGTCTAGTTAATATCGATTCAATTGGGAAGGGTTAATTTGCTTTTGCTGACATGTTTATCATTTCTGTCTACATCTAGATAACGTTAGAAGTAGAAGCACTATCTTAATACTTTGGCATCCTTCTCCATCCTTCCCTCCTCATCTTTGTTCCCACTATTCTCATAGAATACAAAAGTATTCAATGTTTATAGATACTTGAGTGGTTAACTCTGTTTCTGGAAAAGATTGCAGAGTCTATTTTAGATGCTTGGTGGTTTCTAAACATGCTCTTATACTTGGTTTTCACAGTAGGATTGAGAAAGTATCTGTAGAAGGTATTTTTAAATAATTAGCACAAGCTGTGAAAATACTACTACTTGCTCATGTGTAAAGATTCACTTTTGCCATTGGGAAATTTCAGTAGAGATGTAGAAATCAGATGTCTTAATGTATTTATGATATTAAAAGTGAAAACAATTTCTTTATCTTTTATACCAGCGGTCCCCAACCTTTTTGGCACCAGGGACTGGTTTCATGGAAGACAATTTTTGGACATAGGGGAGGAGGCTGGGGGAGATGGAGCTCAGGTGGTAATGCTGCACGAATTGGGGAGCAGCTGTAAATACAGACAAAGCTCACCTCCTGCTGTGTGGCCCCATTCTTAAGTTTTGTGGAAGCAATTTTTGCACCATGGATGGGGGATGTTTGTGTGGGGGTACAGAGCTCAGGTGGTGATGTGTGGCCTGTTGATGCCTGACCGGTACCAGCCTGCGGCCCAGGGGTTGGGGAGTGTAGTTTTAGACTGTACTGAATAATCAAAACAAATTTTTTTGACTTTCAGTTTTATAAGGTCAGCCTAACTGAGGGAAAATAAACTTATTTTCACTCTGTTTCATATATCACCACTGACAACCTGCTAATCTTCAACTCAGGGTCTTACTATAGAGTGATTTTTGCCAGCAGTCAACTGCTAATGATGCATGAATTAGATACGAAACAGATTTTCTTCCTTTTCTATCATGACCTCCACCCAAAATTAGATTGACTTTAGATTGATTATAGAAAAATAACTGAGCTTGAGAAACTGTTGTTCTTTCCTTGGTAAAATGTTCTTGAATATTAACTTAGAAATAAGTTATGTTAAATTTCTACCTCAGTGGTACCATTATAGTCATTGGTTATGTTTCTGAAACCTTTCAGGGTGTGAGACTTCTTGATTAAAGAACTTCTGAGAGTCCTTATGGGAGAAGTAAGCTTTGGTATAAATTTAATATACAAGACTAGTAGATATCAATGGCATGTTACTCAATTTCAATAAAAATAAGCATATTTATCATTTCTTATTTTATACTTTTAAGGATTTTTATATTCCCCATTGTTTCATCTATATTAGCATTTTTCAAGTGTGACCCATCATCCAAATGTTTAGTGCCTTTCTGATTTTGTGACCAAGAATTGTTGATTCCCACTTTCTGCCTCGTACTATGGTAGGAGATACAGAATAACTGAATGCTTGAAATGGGGAAAAAAAAAGTCTTATTTGTTTTTTAAATCTCCTCTCCCGTATCCAAGCACATGAAGCCAGACCTTCTTCTACACATCTCAAATGCCTTCCTTACAGATGCTACTATTTCTCCAAACTTAACAATTTAAAGAAGTTATTCAGTAGTCTCACACCTACAACATTGACAGCATACCTTACTTGCTGCTTGTGTGTGTGTGTGTGTGTGTGTGTACTTAATTTGTGTAGCACTATAGCAGTAGTTCTATTCTGGCATTCTGTTTTTCATTAACTCTGTGCTTATACTCCTCCAGAATTACTGCCACCTTCATAGCAAAGTTTTGTGATAGATACATCCTGAAAGTTTAGTCTCACTTATTTTTTTATCAACTTACTAACATATTCTCTAGATACATTGCACCTATACTTGTCTTCACTAGGTAGGATTTATAAACTGTTAAATGTACAAGGTATTAGACTAAACATGTCTTGTCCTAATGTTAAATTTCATATGTAAAGGTAAATGGAATAATTTGGTGAAATTATAATATTAAAAGGGAACACATGATTTTTAGGTATCTATAGGCATACAAACTATTATTTCAGAGGATCTACTTTATTTGATTGATTGATTGAGACAGAATCTTGCTCTGTTGCCCAGGCTATAGTACAGTAGTGTCATGATAGCTCATTGCAATCTCAAACTCCTGGGCTCAGGCAGTCCTCCTGCTTGACTGTAGCTGTGACTACAAGTGTGTGCCACCATGCCTGGCTAATTTTTTCTATTTTTTTTGTAGAGATGAGGTCTTACTACATTGCTCAGGCTGGTCTCAAACTCCTGGGCTCAAGTAGTCCTCCTGCCTGGGCCTCCCAGAGTGCTGGGATTACAGCCATGAGCCACTGAGCCCTGCCCAGAGGAGCTACTTTAGCAGCAACTAGGGAATCATTAGTTTCAGTTACTGTACTTAAGTAATATGCATTTCTTTAATAACACTCTTTGGTTTATCTGGAGTCCCCTTTTAGTTCAAAAGCAAGGTTTACTGTGTTTTTATTGGTGGTTATAAGAACATTCTTAAACAATGAGTATTGTTTATAATGGTAAAAAGTATGTAAGATGCAGAATTTGCTCTTTCACTTTATCAGTGAGTCTTGTTATTTGTGATCAAATAGTAATGATAACAGACCTTTCAATCCTTTTGAGATTGTTTTTCCAAACTGGAACTATTTATTATTATTTTTTTTCTTTTTTTCTCTCTTCCTCACTCACCCACTTACTTACTCTGGAACTATTTATTCTGAACTGTCCACTCTATCACCTACTATTTCGTTTTTAACAAACTAGAACCATACTGTCTCCATCATAAGAGAATAAATGTTTGTTTCTTGCTTCCAACTCCTGTTTGCCCTTTTTGGGGGGGGCGAGAGATAGGGTCTGACTCTGTTGTTCAGGCTAGAGTACAGTGGCATCATCATAGTTCACTGCAACCTCAAACTCGTGGGTTCAAGTGATCCTCCTGCCTCAGCTGCCTGAGTGGCTGGGACTACAGGTGCATGCACCATGCCTATCTAATTTTTAAATTTTCTGTAGAGACAGAGTCTCTTTATGTTGCTCAGATTGGTCTCGAACTCCTGGCCTCAAGCAATCCTCCTACCTCAGCCTCCTGAAGTGGCTTGAGCCACTACACCTGGCCTCTTCTGTGTCTTTTAATATACTATTGAAAATACTTTTGTGTGTGCACAGAAAGGATTAGGTACATTTTAATATGTTTATGCTAAGATAGTTGTGATAAATGTTTAGGAGTGATCACAGCATTGTGAGTTCTGAGGTGAATAAGTGAAGAGAACATCACTAAAGCATCCAGTCCTACAAACATGTCTTTTTGCTAACAGTAATTT